>JAZGTK010003028.1:0-28903 GCA_036877625.1 Ambastaia sidthimunki | reverse complement strand
CCAAATTCTTAGCCAGCATTGCACATACAGTATATCCTGAAGAATGCAATCCCACAATGCATTGCAACAAACTCAGTGAACACCAATATAAGCGGTGGATGACGTGATCATTTTTGACAATTAATATATTTATAATTCAAAACTATATATATAGAACTTAGAATACTTTATAATTATATATAATTTAATTCTGTATATATATACAAAATGTGACTATTTCAACCATTGTGTACCTGTGCTGTTTGTATGCTTCTTTTACAGGGTGAAAGCATGAGGAAGTACACATACAACAACATCGACATATTTCTGCACTGCCAGTTTTTTGCACTTTCAGCCCCTCCAACACAACATCCTCCCCGTTAGCTCTAAATGAGCTGGAGAGACAACTATCACCTGTCCTGTTTATTCATCTATCCTGCCATTCATTTGGATACCTATTTTTTACTGTGTGCCCTCACTGCACTTTACTGAGCTAGCAAGATTCTGTCCTGGCCAGATGTGTTGCACAAACTGCATCAACAGAAAAAAACAGAGGAACAAGCTTTGCTAAACTTTAGAATGTTTTTTGAATGCGAGATGCCCAGCAATCCCAAAGCCACTTGTTTAAAATGTTCTAATTAGCAGTTTATGAGGCAGTACCTGTGTTTTAGCTGACTGCTAAATAAGCATTAAATAACTTATTAGCATTATGCTAATGGAATGTAGATGGGCTATAAGCACTACACTAAAATGAGGCTTTAAAACACTCTCAGCATGTGAAAAGAGGTTGTTCTCTCGATGTGGTTAAGACAACATCTGTTAAGAGCAACAACCGAAGTGTTCACCACCCTCATGAGAATTTTATAGATTCATTACCTTCCGTGTGAAATCCCTTTGTTGAAATTAGACACCCCCGCTTCGTTGGCTTTTCTGCTCATGCATATTCATGATCTTCAAATATTAACTTTTCCCATTGGCTCAAGAGCCTGCTCTGGAATTACATAAAAGGTCTTAATAGTAAAAGATCACCGTGTGGAGAGGCTGTTCTCAGAGTTTTAGAGCACTGACAGCTGGAGCCTGCTGCTAAAATCATTACCTGTTTTTTTAAAAGCACAATGTCTTCCATCTTTCTTGAACTATATGATACATAAGCATTTTCACAAGTGTGTTCAGCACAAATTATTTGCTTCCTCCTTCTCTTTATAACAAATTAAGCCTGCAGGACGATTCATGATTTAAGCTACATTTGCTAAATTAGTGATCATACATTATCATCAGTGGTGTGCAGTTAAACCCTTTAGAGAAAGTTTTCATGTTTCTGTGTTAAGCAAATAACTTCGCAAGTCCTGCAATTCTGTGTTGCAAACAGAGATGGTGGTAGAGAAGCAAAAGTTTGTTACAGATTGCAGCTTTAAATATACTTTAGTGTAATATCATCTCTTGTACAGTGTGCATTGGAAAAGATAAACAATTGGCCTAAAGTTGTGAGATTTTGTTTAGGAATTGTTAGCATCAGAAAATGCATTGTTAAAATGCGACAGATAGGTGAGCGATGCTGCATAACTGCACTGAATGCAACTTGAGCTCGCTGCACCCGGTAAATGCACTGCTCATTACTAATACATACATGAGATGATCAGTAAGTAGCAGAATATTGGGCAGTTGCCCAAAAGTAATTTCATCTAGTAAAATAACTGCAGTGTGGCTGTGTGTTTATCACCACTCTCTGTTCCCTTCATAAACTGAAATGAGATCCCAAAGAAGCTAAAGAGATTTCAGGATTAACATACAATTTAGCTGTAAGCCTTTAGCGTTTTAAAATGTAATATCAACTTAGGCCAAAGAGGTGTCCCTGTGTGCACATTATTAAACTGTACAGTAATGGCAAAGCTGAAATAATATAAAGAAAGTCACGCCCATGAGACTCCAGCTATCGCGCTATAAGAGTCCTAAGAGCCGGGTAGGAACACCCTGCCCTGTTCCTATTGGATAAAATCTTTTCTCTGAAAGCTTTCGTATGAGAATTATAGAAGCTAGTGTAAAAAGCAGGGTACAGTATAAGTTTAATTCAATAAGTTCAATAAAATTGACAGTAAGAACACTGACAGTAAGTAAAAGGGTAGCTGGTGCTCTGAATACATTACCTACAATTTTTGTACTATTACACAAAAAAGCTATTTCTCCAACCCCAAGATGTGATTTTACTCTCTTGTAAGATATTTTGTGTTCAGCTGTGTTGGAACTGCGGACTTGTGAGCCACTTCATTTAAGATTCCAATTAAAGTGAATTGTGTTATGTGTGCATGCTGTCTTTTTCTGTTCCAAATTGTGACAACCAATTTCAGCTGGCTACATATTCGTCCCTTTAACTTCATGTTTCCCAGTCTAAACTTTAAACACACAAAACAGGCAACATGTGGGAAATTAAGCAGTAAGTGTGAAGTATAGTTTGTCTGACTGTACCGCCATGAATACATTTAACACAGAGACTGAATGAACTTCAAAGGTGAAATCATTATAAATTAGACGAGAATCATCAAAAAAGCTTTCAAAAAAGTTTCATCTAACTCTTTTCAGGCAGTCATAGGGGAAATATTCCAAAGCCTTCATTAGGTTAATATACTTAAATCAGAATTTAATCCACTTTAACATGGTGTAATTAGGAATGAATAATTAAAATGATTAATAAATAATAATAAAAAAGGCCTCTCGAATATTATTTCCAGGCAAAATTCTGAGTAGAATGTGGAAAAGATTCCCAAGCATTTTTGGTGATGTGAGAGAAATTATTATTATTGTCTGTGTTTGCCAGGATTATATTATGAGAAGCTTTTGTTTTATTTCATATTTCAGATGTGCTCAGAAAATACAGTGGGCGTAGATTCACTTTCACTCAGACACGATCACATGCAAACATAAGCTGGACTTCTCTAACACTATGAAAATGATACTTAAAATCACAACTCATCACTCTGATTTGCATAATTAGTTCACACAACAAAACATGCTCTTTTATTCCTCTTTCCTACGGCCTGATATGATTTTTCAGAATGCTGATTTTTTCTGGACCTGCACCAGTGGTCCAGAATATATGTACTGAAGTATTAAAGCCAGAAAGTCAAAGACCACAAGACAGCGAATACATTTTATTGAACAGCTAAAGATATGTGAGATCCTGTCTTTTATCACGATGCCAACTCTACAACTGCAGCTTTGACCTTCTGCTGTAATAAAGTCAGACTCTCTATTAAAGTCTGATTATAGTACCTATAGCCAAAGTAGATGCTCATACGGGCACCTTTGAGCTGACCCAAGATAATATTTATAGCAGGACTTCACCTCTCACAGTGAATGAGGAGGGAGATGAATTTTTCTCATGTCAGCAGTCTCTGTAGTTACTTGGCATCACCCGAGTAACTCTTGTACCATTGAAACGACTGCTGGACGGCAGCCAACACATGATTTACACCCAAAATCACTGAATCTTTGCTAGAATGATAATTAATGTCTTTATTCTGTCTGCTTGAGAATCCAGTAGTGTATCTGATACAATAAACATGTATTTAACCCAGATACATCTGAGGAAGTATTAAAGATCAACACATTTTCATTAGCTGGGGGTGTCATAAAACCTGCTGGTGCTACAGTAGGACTCTAATTAATTCAGTGTTATTTAAAAAAGAAAACATGCTGCTTTTAAAAATGCCATTTAAACAGATTAAGATATATTCAACATTCACTTTATAGTATAGATATATTCAGTACACTTTATTATCTTGATGGGATAAAATTACATTTATAATACACACATCACACTGCAAGGAAAGGTGTCTTACTTTACATTATTTTGCTCCAGTGTGACCCATATTATGGGTTTTCAAAGTCCCCTGCACCCCAAAATTTTAAGTCTTTAATTAGGACTGATTATCCTTTTCATATTGTCTCATTTCGAGATGTTCAGCAAATACATAAGATTACAGTAACAAAATGTTACACTGTCACAGACTAACTAATACTGTAAATGTTTTGTGCATCGATGGAAAAAATACATCACAATACTGAATGGTTTCAAATTAAAGTTTACATTGACTTGGTTATCACATTAACTTAAAGGTACCAAGCCCAAAAACACATGATGTAAAAACCATGCTAATACCCTGGTACTTTTTGTTCCGTATTTTTTGTGAGATTGAGAGAGTGAAGTGGAGGATTGTACGTACCCTTAATCCGTAAATTCTCTGATATTCCGTCCTGTTGGAACAAGAACAGACAGAAACAATACTTACAAAACATACTCAGAACCATTTTACATACATCCACACACTAGAATTCTGATATTTTAAACCTGCTTCCTGTTTTTCTCTTCAGAACTACAGGATGCCACAAAAACACTAAGCAAGATTAAACACAGTGCATTGAGTTTTTTTTTTTTTTAAACAGTGCAAACAGTGACATACACAGTGCTATAGGATGAGAAACGAAAGAAAAATTATAATCAGAGCTGCTTGAAGCTTTTTCCTAAAGTGTGCATGAGAAAAATGAAAGCTCGGTAAACTCAGCCTTGTCGGTAAATAATCAGTAATTGGTTTTGGTACAAAAAAGATCAGAGAGATGATTTGGAAGGATTATTCACTTAGGCTGCATAATTGGTGAGGATTTTAATTTTGAGTGATTACTGTGAGGCGGTAAATACCAAGTTTTCTCAATTTTCATAGGGACTTTGGATCCATTTGTCCAATCTGTCCAACAAGAACTAGCTCCTCCTCTCTCATGCAAATTCCAAAAGAGTTTTACTTGAGCACCATGTTTACCTTAGAGAAAACACCACCACATAGTGTTCATCTCTATTGTACACCCTGAGCTAATCTTTGTCTTGGTGTGAGTACACTAACATGAGCTCTGCTCCTGCCCCACCTTCTGTCTTGAATCAAAAGGATCAACAAAGAACTAAATTGCTGTGAGATGTTATTCATTTCATGTTACCTAAAAGTCATATTCCAGCAGTGGCTAAAAGAGCATTTAGCTCAGCTATTCTCTCCACTGTACTGCTCTAAAGAATTCTGGTACTCTTTGAAATGATTAACTTCCTGGAATCAATTGTACATCAATTACACAACTAAAGAAATGAAATCACTAAAATAAGTACCTACGTCACCCTGTTATGTAGCCACCCTGCCAATATGTGAAATATTCCATCTGTCACTCAAACATCTCATTTCTGATTGGCTGAAATGTGGGGCGGGGCCAGATTTGTGCCATAATTTGATTGGCTGTACAGGACGGGTGGGACTATGGTGAATTAAATCTTTTGCTTTGAATCCTTGACAGGAGATTGGCTTTTGCAGAGCAGGACAAAGCTTCATACTATAAGCTGAATTACTTATGATGATTGAGTCAGGCTGAGTTGAGGGAAAGCTAATGGGGTCACCGCTTATCTCCTGTCCTCATGCCAGAAAACAGTCTCAACCAGCCCTCGCCACTGCCTGAAACACAGGTTCCCTACGTCAATGGTCTTAAGTCATAAATGCCAGTGCTTCTACACACACGTAACAAAACAACGTAGATTTGCATTTATGCTGTTATGTTATGCCATATTTATACATTCATATGAGAGATGTGTCTCTATTTAGAAATGAGAGGGTTCTGAATATTAACAAACAGCATTAACACTTGAGTTAAGTGGGATGCTCAAGGTTACCTTTAGAGAATTATTGAATGAATCATTAGGTTAACTGTGCACTTCAGCCACCACTAAAGTAACACTGATCTGCCTATTGTATTATCACCTCATGTCAAGGCTGTAATCCACATGCATGAGCAGAATACTGACAAACACTGTATAACAAATCTGTATTCAACTGACTTAATGTTAGAGAGTCTCTGACTCATACAGACTCATATAATTCATTGATTACATTTGCTCAGAAAAAAAGACATTTTTAAAACACATGACCTAATAAGTTCACACAAACTGCTCCCCAGACAACTTTTACAAGTGAATTCTGGTTTGGTTTGATGTAAAACCAATTTACAGTTTCACCAATAACAGATGTCAGCGGTCTCAGTTCTGCACCAAAGACTCTAGTGTGAACAAACCCTTACAGTTCAAGTGGAAAACAGACATGCCTTTAAGAACCCTGATGAATTCTGTGTCCTCTGCTCAGCTGTTTATATTGAAAAAAAGGGTAATGAGACTGTACTGCAGTCCTGACCACCAGATCTACTCAAGCTGCCCTCTTCCACCAGATACAGCCCAGCCTCAGCCACAGTTTAATTGATGGGTTACATAATTCGCATCCTCTGAGTTCTGTCAGAATTCACTCATGGAGAGGAAGACGAGGAGAGCACTAAAGCCTGTTAGAGTGGCATTATGTTTTTAAGTGGGCGAGACAACACCTCGATTTCTTGTTTCTGATTATGTGTGTGTGTGTACAAAGCCCACCCAACAGCAGGTCAATAACATTTAATTACACAATCATGCTGGGCTGTTTTATCTTGATGTCCGCACTGGTAGAGTTAGCGCCCGCGGTTTTAATTGTGCATGGTGAAAGATCCGAAAGACTTTTACTCTAAGTATTATGCATATCTGACATTCTGTTCACGGCCAGAGGAAAGCTAAATAAATCACGACAACAGAACTGTTCAATGCAATGCAGATTTCTGCAGTAATTAGCATTGTAGCTTGCCAGACAGATGTCTCCTCTCATTATGGGGTGGCTAATGAAACAGGAAAGATCAATACCTTGTGACGGAATCTGACGAGGGGTCGATATGCCATTGGGGTAAATCCTTCCTTGCCGGGACGTGCCTCTGCGATGAAAACTGCCCCCCAGAGCAGGAGCGCTGCCCAGCATCTGCTGAAGCCTCTCATGAGTGCCCTTCTGTAATGAAAGAAAAACAATATTAGACAAATAAACAACAAGCTGTGCAGGATGAAGTCAAGCGGAGCATTGTAAACCTCCTCAAACAAACAATACATCACAGCTCGGCTAATTACAGCAGGCATAAGAAAAGGCCAATCAGCAGTGAGTTTAAACTAATGCTTTCAATATGAAGTCCACACTTAATGGCAAGATTAAACCTACTTTGAATCAATTAAGGAATAATGAGTACCATGAGGAAATAATAAATAAAGCTAGGAAGAGGGATCGATATATTACAGTCATGACTACAAAAGCATCAGATATTAGCTGGACGTCAGGCGTTCATATCAAGGTAATATTTAGATTAACTAATAAAGAGAAAAATAAGTATTATTATTAATGGTACAGTTCTTTTTCTCACAAGAAACAAAGCATATACTTGTACTGAAATCTAATAAAGATATTAAAGTCTTATTCTGAACATAACGCTTCATAAATATTCAAAAATGTTTTGGCATCTTATTTTTGTTTGGAGGAACTTGGGGCGGAGATATTATGCTATAATCTGAGTGGCTGTACGTGGAACTATGTGTGGAACTATGGTGAATTAAATCTTTTGCTTTGTATTCTTGACACATATCCTAAAAATGTGCTTCATGTATCCAGCAACCAATCTACATGAAATGGTTTAAACTTTTTTTGTCTGAAGCAATTGGATTAAATTAGATTACATCAAAGTCATTTTACCGGGTGAGATCAGGAAACAACAGCATCAAAGATTGGTGGAAGAAAGTCATTCATAAACTTAAAAAGAAAACCAAATTTGAGAATAACACAGTGTTCATTATTAGAATGAATCAGAACTGATTCTATTATTAAGCTGTCTGAGCCCAGCCTTTATTTCAGTTTGAAGTCAGGCACACGACTACAAGTGCTTTGGATGCAAACCTGCATCCGTCTGTTCTTTCATTTTAATCACACCATGCATGACTGTCATACATCAGACTGTCAGGGAGAGATAGACAAAGAGAGAGAAAGAGCGAGAGAGAGAGTGAGCGACAGAGAACAAGAAGATGTAACGCTGTGCGCTCACCTATAGGCATAGTCATCATAACTTTATCAGGTGGCCATAAATCGTCCCTGCCACATCTATGCCAAGTCCCTTGGCATTGACTTTCAAATGAGGGATGTGTATCATTCACAATATTCATAATAGATCACATTGTGTCAGTCTCTCAGCAGGCAGCTTGATACAAGTCTCTCCTGTTGAATGTAAACAATACTTACCTACGACCATAGCTGCTCTGATCAGTAAACAGCCATGTACAGTCTCTTCTGAACAGGTTTTGAGAGACAGACCCACACTGTGTAGACATTTCTAGTGTGTTTTGTTATGATTTATGCCACCCCCAAAATAGAGTGCACTTAATAATTACCATCTAAACATACTGAACACAGATTGTCAAACACAGCAATGTGACAGTACAAATTAAACATGAGAGATTTAGAAACATTACAGTGTACACAGTCTATTCATTGACTGTCTGATACATAGAAGGGCACAATAAAGGGGAAAGTACAGTACAAACTACTAGCTGTTCCAATCTGATTGGCTGGCTTTTCTGTACAACCAATCAAATGCAGCCCACACTCAGCTCTTCATTTCAATGAGGCAGATGTAGAATCTGAAATCAACAACAGTTATTAAAGTTCATAGAGGAACTCAATCTCTATAAACCTCTTCCTTAGTGAAGAAAGACATGGGCTACAATCTTCATTTCCCCAAGGGTCTCAGAAATGGAGAAAACACTTCACTTTTGACAGGAAGTGACTGCACATGCTTGAGTGGCTGTGGTGCATTTTTCTTGGTCTAATCTTCTGACTTTGATGGACATCAACAGCAGCCAGTGCACATTTAAGAAAGCAGGTATCTTTGTGAACTGCAGTATTCCCACAATTCAGTCAGTTTGGTCCTCTGAGTATTTGTTTGGTTTTAATCAACAGCCTTGATTAACTGAATTGTGATTAAAACATTTAGGTTTGGTCAAGAATAGATGAATTTGAATTATGTATCATGAAAGTAAAAAGGTGCAGGAGAACCACAAAGGTTCTGTTTGCAACAGAAATACAGTGCAGGCTTCATTGATCGCTTAAATCTGTGTAGCAGTCTCAAAGGTCTGGTTACTGGATTTCATGGCTGACGGAAGCAACAATAATGTAACTTACTGTTTGTGCTTCTTGTATATATACAGTTTCTTACTTTGAGAAAACTTTTATGAGTTGGTTTAATTTGTGCAAATATGAGCTCAGCTAAAATAGTCTTTTCAATATCGAGCTGAATTGACTAGCGGGGGTGAATTTTAACATCTAATAAAACATCCTTCACGCAACAGAGAGTACACAGAGTGAGACAGTGTCTGGAAAAGATAATGACCTCTATTTTTCATTCAAGTTATCTGCTTATCTCCTCCAGTTATTTTTTCCTGGTTCTTCACTTCTAAAGGAGTTAAACTTTGGCTGGAGATAAGATGTTTATGCTCCTCATGGAATTTGCCTGGTCATAGGGCCTCTGGTATTTCATGATATTCTTTGAAATACATCAAAAAATATCATATTTTCAGCATCTGATTTAAACACTTATTTCTGCTGGACTGCTGCAGACTAGTGCACTTTGTCTAGTGTTTATAGTTAGTTCAAGCATGTCTAATAGCACACTAATGCACTGTAAAGTGCTGGTTTAAACAGAATGCTGCTTATACTTATGTTTAACCTGAACACAATCCAGGCTGTGACTCTCTCTCTCTCTCACTCTCTCGCTCTCTCTCTAGTCTTATGCTTGGATGCATCAGTTTACAGGATGTCCACAGAAGTGACAGAGATGTATTAGTGGACCTCTGCCAGACCTGTAACAGTGAGTGTGAAAATCAGGCCTATATTTCTCAGCCTGTCAATCAGCGACAGACACCGGCCTTTTGTGTCTATGTGATTTTTTTCCGTCATTGTCTAAACTGTCAGCAGAACCTTTAATTATTTTTCCCTGTATGAAAAGGCCTGCGGCTTGTGTAAAATGTTACACAATTTGCCTTCCATATTGTTAAACCCCACGAGTGTCCTAAAGGTCATGCAAAATATCTTTTTCCAGCTTTGTTTCAATATCATTAAACCACAGTCAGGGCTTTAAATGTCACAGAATGAAGCTGAAATGCCCCTCAACTAGTATATGTTACTATTTTAGCTCACATTTCACATCACTGGTAATTCAATTAACATTCAGTCTGTTTTACAGCTTTAAGTGTTCTGTACTATACAATCATTGCATCGGTTAGGACATAGTCCATGGAAATCTAATTAAAACGATGTGGCACTGTTTCGCAAATATTGATAGTGCCTTCGGATTATAGTGCAATGAATGCTGTCAGCTATGAGCTGAAAACAACAGATCTCTTAAACATCAGGCCTTCAGGCACAGTGCTGTACGTTCCTCAGCGCAGGGAGCTTTTGAGACTCTAATCTTGATGTCTTTATGGACATCTGTAATGCTCACAAACTCACTCCTATGGAACTACTTTTCTCTTTATAGAAGCTGTAAAGCAGGGCTGGGAAGCAGTGGAGTGATTAAAATGCATTTCCACAGAAGAATATGAACTGCTTTGAGTTCCACACGCATAAAACACTCCGTGACTCTTTTGATCAAACACCTTTACGATGATGAAACAATGGGATTTACCACCAGCAAAAGTGAAGTAAAATTCTAGAGTCTTATGCAAAAAAAACTTCACATGGATTCTATTTATTACATATTTGTACAAAATCCGTAAGTAAACAGATTTTTCATGTCTCAAGATCCTTGCCTATAAATTCTGTGTTAGTGTAAGTTGTTGTTTATATTTCGAGTTGTAATGGAAATATTACCTACAACTACAATAATCAATACAACAAACCTCAGAATGACTACAGCGTGAACTGAAATGGTTTAAGCCTTATATTTATCATCAGATATCATAGCTGTAGAAACCAGGAGATCCTCACACTCAGAGGTCATGATCTGATCACATGACCTGAGTCTAGCCAGACGGGTCGACCACGTGTTCAGGTTCTTTAACCAGATTAGCGTGAGAAGAGTCAGCTTTATCCACCCCAGGGCAGAGAGACCGTAAATATCCCGACTCATTACACCCAATGCCAGTCAGATAAAAACACGCCAGCATCCAATCAAAGATGAGAATAGATCAGGCTGGTGTAAATGCTGCTGTCTGTGTGTGTGTGTACCTGCTTGCATTATTTAATATTTCGCATCATTTTCAGAGTCATGTTATCTATTTTATTCAGACGTCTCTCGCAATGCACTGTAATCACAAAATGCGATTGTCATGGTCTTTAAACTTAGTGCTGTATTGCTTATTTCCTAGTGAATCCTATTTCTCTCATAGATAAAGAAATGTCAGACATTGACTGTGTGTGTGTTAGTGTGCATGCATCTGTGTTCAAACATTTGGATACATTATGGCCCAAAAAACTGATTCTTTGCATCTAAAATATATTACAGTATTTTCAATAACATAACATTGACAAAATGACATTAGATTTATATATATGCAACATTAATAAGCCTTTCATGCAAAAAACAAACTGGATATTGCAGGTAATTTCCAATTCTACTGGTGTGTAAATGTAAAAACTAAGCTAAATAGAAACAATACAACTAATCAAAACTAATCATGATTTACTAATACAATTAGAATTATACATTTCTAAAAAGGTTTTATTTTTGACATCAAAAGCATTACAGACATCAAACTCTATTTTGGCACAAATGTATCTATAACTTGGTAAAGGAATCAGGACACAGTAACTACAATAATGCAATTTCTGTTGACCTTTGTGCCATGAGCAAAGGTGCTACTGTTGGGTCACCACATGATCTAACTGCTGAAGCAAAACCAGTTAAGAACAGATTCACAGCACGAGACATAACTTGTGTACCAAAAACAGCAAATAAACAAACAAAGACGCGTCCAACATTTTCAAGGCTGGGTTGCATCATTTGAAATAATCGTTTCCTGTTCCTTTTCTTGCCCAGATCAGAGGAGTCTAACACTGAGGCAGAGTGCTTAAATCCATTCAGTTTTGTGTGGAAATTGAGCTCAGAGCTAAATCACTCTTTAGAGGTAATCTTTTTCAAGATCCAGCACAGAAGTGCATAACCAGGAGGATAAACAAACTTCAAATCAAATTTGTAAGTGAAGTGTTCAGCCACCAAACAGCAGAATAACTCATCATCTCAGCTTTGCTATATTGTTAAAGGGATACAGCACACAGCTCACAACTTTCTCTTGGAAAGTTGTCCCAGTTTCTCCTGATGAAAGGATTCTGTCCCTTTTGGAATTAACATTCAGCTGGACTCGAACCAGATTAATGTGCAGACATTCCGAAGGGCACTTTGGAATAACTCTTGGACAAATCCCCAAGGTGTTCTCCCACCCCCAATGACTCACTCCCCAGTCTCCCCCAGTCACCCACTAAAATGAGTTTGCTAAGCATGCTGGGTAATATGCTGATCAGAATGTGAGGCGGTCCCCTGGGCAACAGCACAAGAATGTCTCCAAATGGTTCTGCTCTCTTTTGCGAACCTATGAAGTTGTGCTCTTTAAAATCTAATAAGATGAGAGGCATAAAAACAGCACCAAATAGTCATAAAATAGTGATGCCTAAGGGAGCTCTCTGGCTCTCACTCAGCCCTCGAGGACTGTATCATTAGACCTTCTCCAAAACCTCGCTCTTAACCTGCATTTACATTCACATTATATTCATGCATGTGCAAGAAAATTAATGGAAAACAACTTACAGTATGGTGCATTGAAACTCTAAGATTGACAGTCACCAAACAGATTTTTTTTCCCATGGATGGCAAAGCTTTATAGAAAAACAAAGATCTCAACAACGTGTTTTTGTTCCATAATAAGCACTGGCTTATGATTTAACAGAGGAAGTTACCAGTGCAATTTGAAGTAATTTATTACATTTACAGCCTGAGTCGTGGTGCTGTCATTATGATTTGCAGAGAGTTATCACCTAACAAGAAGCTTAGGATGCTGCCTTTTGCTGCCGGGCTGTTTAGCTTTTTTTCCTGGGTAATCTGGACTAATTAAATGCAGTGCACACACGCAGCCCCAGCAGCCAGCAGAGGTGAGATTAGAGAGGAGAGACGGGCCTCTGCTTCTGTTAGGTACAGCAGTTCACACGCGACGGTCTGCAGAGCTGTATCTGTGGCTCTGGACAGATGCTGCGACGTGAAACTGGCACCTGTAGCCATTAAAATGCGACACTAGGGAAGGAAGCCTGAGTTGTCAAGCTGAAGCAATGCGTATACCAGACACACACACACGATACACAAAGGCAGTCAAAGAGCCCAGAGCTCCAATCCAGCAATGTCTCTTCACAATAGCTCATCTTTTTTCTGTGCGTGTATGTGCTCCAGATCTCACGCATTTAGCAATGTGAGCAACAAGTACACATGCACCGATAACACACCCAGTACATCATCAGCATTAGACAGCCAATCACAATTGTCCATCCTGAGAACATCACTGAACAAATAAAAACGTCCCTCCCAATATCCACGTGTGGGTTCAAATCACATTTTTCTAGCTTGGCTTTGTTCTTTAATCTATTAAACTTCAAATTAATGTCTCTAAGGCCAGAAATAGATCCAGCATGTAGTAAATACTGCCTGTCAAGCACAAATCAAGTCACCCATGTAAGCCATGCTAAGCAGAAGTGAATGTGGTCTCCCTCTGAGTGAGTGTATGTGAAGCCTGCAGGCCAGTGTTTATCAAACTGAGATCCATAGAACATTGCTGAGCTTCAAACACAAATTCTCACTGAAAATCTATGGCTAGCAACATGACAAGATACATATCTCCCGCCTCCTTTACTCCCCCACATCATTTTACCATTAAAAATTCAAACAACAATAAATCAACAGAACATATTAAAAGTTATTTTCCTTTGAGTGTTTCTGAATGGTAGTGTAGAACATTTTTCATCACATTCTGCAATTAAACATTTCTTTTTCAAGATCAAGCTATAACCACACAGAAACTTCCACAGAAACGGGCCATCGATCAACAGCTGCAGAGCTCATTGTAGGTCTGTGTTGAAAGTTTACACATTATTGATAAAAACCTATTTCTGTGTGGAGAAATTGCCAGTGTTTCCTTTGAAAAGTACTGCTACTGCTGCAGGCCATGCATTCATGTGATTGTAGTTAGCTGGGAATTAGCCAGCACATTTTGAACAACTAAAACTTAAGTTTCTTTTTTCAAAGGCTACACACAACTTTTTAAAGGTCGATCTTACATCATTAAACACTAAAGGCAAATTTATTTAACTAGGTACCATAACTCAAATCCAAACTCTAGCGCCAATAACTAAGACCGCAAAGCTGCAACACCCAAATGTTCGCACTGGTATGGATACAGACAGTGGGTCAGTGAGCCGAGTCTGAGATATCTCTGTGTGCTGACCACTGAACTGTGATATTCGCTGGTCACGGAGGATTGCACTGACCTGTCCAATCTGTGGACAGTGTCAGGATTCATTAGTGCAACTCAGCTCTGTGATGAACATATCTACAGACAGGGACCCCTCCGAGATGAGAAATAAAGTTTTGAGGCAACATGTGCTTGGCACATTCATCTTAACGTTATTGTTTCAACATAAATGCCTTCTGATGCTCGGTTTATATCTGAATGTGCATCTTGGGGCGATGTTATTCACGTGGAGGCTGGGAAGGCGAGGCAGTCATTTGAAGAGATTAATTATTGAAAGCAATTAGCGTGTTTGTGTTGCTCCTCTTCAGTTTTTGTGTGCCATAAAAGCGTGCTGCGTTTCAGCACAGTACGCAACTGCGAGTCTAAGGGAACTATTATGTACGCACAATGGAGATTCACGATGAGGGCGGAAAATTAAAAGAGCAGGAAGACAATGATGATGATGTGATGGTGATGAAGAGGACAGATGAGGATGAAAGCAACAAAAATGGTTGTGATTTCAAATCAACGAAATTAATAATCCCTTGTTGTCTGGTTAACATACCCTTACAGATGTTACTGTTTTTGAGTAGATACGAGGTCCTCCTGCTCTATATTGTAAACACTGTTCTGTGTAATGGTGCCTTTATTTTGACATCAGACTAGCCATCACAGCTTTACCTCACCACTGCTTATCCATCTGTTGCTGAAACATTTACAGTCATTTGATTTTTTTCTGCACTCTGGAGAATGGTGATGTAGAGCATTAAAGAAAGACTTCTACGATTTTTTTATTGCTAAGCATGTCCTTACATTTTCTTGATCTGCCCTTGTAAATAGAGGTATTAGTACTTTGTCTTTTGTCCTCAGTTTTTATGAGTTCTTTTCGCTGTTTTTAAAGCTTTTAAGAGACATGAAAACATCTTTCATGGGCTTTTCTCTAGACAGTGGCATTTATGGTGTGTTTCTACATCTAAGGCTACTCTGTATCATTTGTACTGTACATGTGAGCGTGTTTGTTGGTCATCTGTGTGTGTTGGAGAAGCAATTGTTTGTTGTTCCTCTCACTTTTCGCTCTGTGTGAGCTTCCCATGGAGCGTTTGCCTTCAAGGCATCTTTCACCACCAGGCATTATAGAAAAGCATCACACACACACACACACACACACACACACACACACACACTATATACATTTGTTGTACTATTCGGTGTGCATCAGGATCAGGGCTCAGGCAGAAAAGCATAAGAGCACACAGCAGCTAACCCTCTCATACATTAGAGTTCTCATACATTAACCATGAGCATCATCAGTCATGTTTCCACTCATCTATCCATTTATAATATTTCACTTGTTTCTATTCATTTTTTCTTTGAACTTTCATTTTGTGAGTCACGTTCAGCACTTTTACCTTTAACTTCTTTGTAAATGAACTGGAAACACAAGGCGCACACATAAAGCACTTCAACCAAACAAAGCTTTCCAGAGCAACGTTTACTTCAACGCTTAGCTGAGAATTTCAAAGCAGAAATTGCTCCTTGCAAGGCTAAACAGGCATTTATTTTTAAAAAAGCTTGATAATCTACCTCTGTTTAACACTGTATAAACAAGATTGTTTTGCAATGAATTACAAAAAGCAAAGCATCAACTTTGGACAGTAACGCAAGCCTAAATTAACGGCAATAATGTTTCTATCATAAACTCGGTAATACAAGAGTTAAAACCTTTCAATCGTATAAACGTTGTGAAAAAGCGGTACAGTCGTTGAATAATATAGTTTCGATTAGGAAATAGTCAGTATCAATAATACACAATTTGCCAGTGAACGCGGAGGGGGAAATCCTACGAATACGTGCGGTGTTCACGCAAGGACGCGTTTTAATTGATAGTCTATGTAGAAACGCGTTAGGCGGATGGCTTTGGCCGTCTTGCTATGTTCAGCTTTTAAGACAACAGTTTAAGTTAAAAGTAGTTCAACTGTGTAAAACGTTTGTGTTCCATTCCGCTTCTTTAGCTGTTTTTTTAACGCTACTGTGTCCGGTAGAAACTCTCCTCTTTACCGTCCGTTATAATTGCACAACAAACACCAATTTGGCAACCGCGTAAATTACCACCGATCGCCGCCGCCGTACACACGCGCCAGATTGAATCTGCACGAGGGAAACGAGTATAATCCTATGAGCTCGGTGTCAATCGAGGATTAGTGTGCTAAGAAAAAAACTTGCTAAGTACCCTGCGGCTAAATTAAACGACCAAGAGCGTTGCTCAAGGTCCCATGTGGTCGCGTACCGTTTACTTTATATTTTATCCGATTACTATGGCTTGCCGTTGCAGCTTTCTGCTCGACAGAGGAGTGAACTTGTCCCCGGTAACGACAGATGTAAAAAGCATGCCCAACTTCATCACCCTCGATCAAGCAAGCACGGATCTGGGTCTTGAATACCACCGCACAATATGCTTAACGCTTCACAGTCGTAGAATAAGTGCAGACGCTACAGTTAAAGTGCTTGTCACGGTGCATTTGCGTTTCGTCCCCTTGAAGTACTTAACATCGGTACAAAAGCCAATGCAAATGATTTAGTTAATGCATTTACAAACGACACTAAAAATGATCCGTAGTGCACCACGGACACGAGATAAGGAAATAAAATTACCTGTGTATCCAAATAAAAGTAATCCAATAAGATATTCCTGGGTAAGGTTGTAAAACAAGAGTATTACTTTTAGAGCAACAATGTTAACTGATGTGCAAGTACATCCAATGCCGTTTTGGTTATACAGCGTCCTCGGAGAGGCAATCCTTTCAGCTCAGTGTATGTATTCCTAAATATTTGGTGGGAATCCCAGTTTCAGCACCGCCGGTGAGTGGACAGCTCCGCACAGAGCCGCTTCACCTCGCGCCTCGGGTCTTGAGTGCCACACTAGCGCGAGCCTTTCAGCTACTGGCTGCAACCCCGACCATATTTGCATACAATCATTCTGTCAGCCAATCAAAAGCCCCGCTGAAAAGCCGAAGAGTGGAAACAGCCAGCTGAGCTCATCCGTTTAAATGAATTGCCCTTGACAAAGATGAGCAGAGTCTGTGTGCAGACTGTCCAGTTGTCTGCCTTCAGTGATGCAGTGTTTGTCTGTGGATCCAAATATTATTATTATAGCAGAAGATCACCAGAGAAATTATTTTTATTTGGTATGATTTTAAATATTTCAAATTTGTTTTAATACATTCAATAATTGTAATATTTTCCAACTATTGTAATTTTTTATTACAAACGATATCATCAGCATAATGAACTGAGCTAAAAATGTATTTGAATTTTTACATTTTTTTAGTATTTCCAAATTTCTGTTTTTGTTTTAAAGACAGCAGGAACTTAAATTTCATGTTCGATTAGATCCATGTTCTCCAAGCATGGTTTAGAAATGTTCCAAAGAACATCTTGTGTGCTTCAAAGACAGAAGGTACTTTAGTGTATATTGTTTGTGTAAAAGTAATACTCTTATTTTACAACCGTATACAGTAAAATCTTTCTAGACGACTTGTAGTTGAATATACGGGTCATTTTCTTTCTTGTTTCATGTCCAATGGGGCTTCACTGTGTTTTAGTGTCATTCTGTAACAAGAAATGAAAGTGTCAAAGTGTCACAAATTAGCAACCACAAACAGCACACATTGTGTAAAATTATGAGCATTTGTACACATTTCTTACTCTTTCCTGTTTAAATAAAAAAGGACCAGGATGTCCTCAGAGATAACCAGCGTTAAAATGTACTTTCTTCTACATCGTATCACTGTAGTGAAATATGATGCATGGCACTAATTATAGTGTCCATGTGGCTCCATTTGCTGTTTTGATTGGTAGTATTCATGTATTGATTTGATCAGCACTGTTTTAATCAGGATTCTGTTCATGTCCTGGAGGCCCGTCTTCACATCTGTGCCGGGACCCTTATATCATTCTTAAGTATCTCTCTGATTCCCACACTCATCAGTTCATCACACCATCAAACATTATGTGGCTCAGTGGGGCTTTATAGAGTGAAGTCTACAGAAAATTCTATCATTTTAAAAACACTGAAGTTCACTGAACATATTGGTTGAGGATAAACCTATAGACTTCTATAGACTAGTAAGGGCTATTAAGGCTTCCTGGCTACATGGTTCTACATAAATCTCTATGTTCTGGATTTACACATTTAATGCACAGATTTTCAGTCTTTCTGGAATGAATTTACCACTGAAATGAAACAGACACAGTCATGAATCTTCAGCCATCCCTGCAATTATACTACAGTGTACCATTTACCCATATGAACCTTCTGTCTGGTGGACATGGAAAGTTTTTTTTGTTGTAATTGCTCATTGGTGTAAACATTTGTGCTCGGTTGGGCTGCACAGAAACTATTATTCACCATAATGACACTACAGAGCTAGTGAGACAGCTAACGCCACTGTACACAGAAAACCAGCGTGAAATTTTGAAGGTGACCATTCTAATACGGAGCCAGACCAGCTGACTAATGGAGTAGCAGGAACTCCTCACTGAGATGAAGAGAGCATCTCTATATATTTGCTTTCACTACAGACCCACTTAGCTGTCTTAAAACACCTACAGTACAAACGACAAATATGGAGATGCAAAGCTGAAGCCCATATGGCTAAAGCTGATAGGACGAGCGAATGGTACATACACAAATGGTGGATAGAGACATCAGAATGATGAAGGAGGACTGGGGCTGTGCTGTGGATGGATTTAACCACCCACACTATGTAGGAAGGTAATTGCATGGTCTCAATCAGCAAAAGGACACCATGGCGTTTACACACACGCACAGCCAGGGTGATTGTTTCACAGCTTGTAAACTGTAACAAAATTGTTATCGATGTGTTGCTATAAATAAAGGTTACTGTAAGAGAAAAAGAATGATTTTAAACAAAGTCTTTAGGCTTTACTGCCTAAAAGCTTAAACCACCCTGAACATGACGGTCTGCAAATTTGCTGTCATTCTTGCCTTTTATTTGTCTTAAATTACTCATGAGCTATTATTATCAGAGTATTATTTAAACTTGCTCTGTTTTCATCAGCACATGTCCATGAAGCGATGCTTTTAATTACATCAACACCGTTACTTTCAAGGTTTGCCACTGTGACCCCTCACCCTACCTGAGAAACATAACAGGTATAACGGCAAGCGATGTTGTCACCTCTACACTGCCTCATCAGGGACAATACGTTACCAAAGCAAAATAATTATCAAGAGACCTAACTGAAGTCAACAGCAGCAATTATACAGACGTAACCTGGGAGACGGGACAGGAAACAAGACCCGCAGGAGCACAGTAGGTTCAGCTGAGGCAAAAAAACAGTCCCATTGGGAGAACGGTGGTGCCGGATGAAATATCAGAGGCCGTGGGAGTCTGAGCTTCCAGGTTTAGGATGCATGGAACGCTTAGCTGATTCCAGATGCTACCTACTGTTATTGTGGTGGTTAGAAATCAGGCTATCCAAAACAGAGTTGCAGAAGAAACGTGACATCAGTCAATCAAATTCATTTTATTTCAGTTGCTGTTTTAAAATAAGCAACTGAAATAAGCAAAACCGTAAGGAAAAGTCTTTTGAATCTGGCCTCATTTGCTTTACTTCAAAACCCGGTGAGCTGCCCATGTAGGCAGCACTTTAAGGCGTCACACGTGTTGAGTTGTCAGCTAAGCAACATGCTTATATCAAAGCACTATTAAAATCAGCTGTCTCCAGTACAGTGCTATTTCTGCCTATGTTAAATGTGTTCTAGATCAGTCAATACCCAAAGGCAGAAGTCAGCACTCTATGTAGACAGTAGGCATCTCACTAGGTTTTGGAACAGAGCTATTGATTACAGTTCATCAACAAAATGAAGAATAACTAATAGTCAAACACAGATACAACTTTCTCTAGTTAAACCTCACACTTTTTCCTTTCATTCACTTCATCTGGTTGTATAGTAGATGATTTATCTAATTTATGATTTAATACATTATCCACAAACTGGCAAATGGCTTCATTTAAAAATTAATTTTCCTGGACACTGAAAGAGTCTCTATCACAACACCATAAAAACTCTCCCTGCATCAGCAGAAATCCTCAGATCTGTTTGCTTTTGCTTCCACCTCTTTATCATCCCACACTTGTTCATACTCCCCCTCCTCTCTGTTCCATCTCTTGATCCACCATCTGTGTTGCTCACATCCAAAGTCTGTTTTCTCTATCACTCCTGCGGTTGCAGGAACAGGTAATGCAAACTCCTGGATTTGCCTGGATTTCTGGTGGTTCTGAGCAGATAACACATACAATTAGATGTCGTTATGTCTTATGAACAGGCAAAGGGAACATTTAAACGTTATATGTTATGGAATATGTTAACCTACCTTTGTAGCCGTATCCTCAACAAATGTTTCTTGTAATTGAAGTTCAGACCTGCACAACAGAGCAAAGGATGAATTTCACACACTTCCTCTTTACAAAATGCTTTCATCTCAGCAATATTCTTGGGATTTTTGATGCGTGACATTTTCTTAAGGTCACGGCAAACCATCTTAATCGAGCTGAGGTGAGATTTTGACTGGCCTGCTCCAGAAGGTGTCTGTTGATTTCCTTTTTCCAGACGTTGTATAATGCTTAAATACCCGGTTTATAATTCACTGCCCCACCTAAGCAGAACACACCTGCACTTTAAAATATTTAATACAGCAAAATCTATATCAGTAAAGCTCTTACAACTTTAGTTTGCAATCTGTAAAAAAAACTGACCTGTCCTGCTTTTTTGGTTGAGAAAACTGGGAAAAATGTACTATATATTATATATATTTTTATACAAATTTATATTATATACATTTTTTTTAAAATAAAAACTCCCTACAGGGTCCTACAGATTATGGCCAGAAGTTAAAAATCTCCTACTGCTTAAAGGAAGCTGCTTCAAACCCAACACTCTTCAAAAGGAGACACAGTTTACAGTCCTCTGAGGCACCACCTTTTACAGTAATGCCAAACTCCATCCATTAACACACACCCACCCCTCCAACCTGACCTGTTTACTCATTCTACCCATCAGCCCCAGGGCTGCAATATTCAGAGCATGTTCAATAGGTCCTGCCTTATGTGCAGACTAACTGCTGATAATAATGCACATGTACCAGCATCATTATACACCCTGCATGCTCCGAGGTCTTGTGTAATGAGCATGTGACGTGCATGAAATGAACAATTTTAACTGCTGCAAGCTGTAGACTGTAGAGCAGGTGCCAAAAAGCTGCTGTTTCTCACACGGGAATCGCAGGTGTACTTGGGGAGACCATGCTGAGATCATTCTACACTCAGTATTTTATAATCACAGACAGTTTGTTTCATGTAGATTTAATAGCTAGCTGTTTGGGTATTTTTACATTTCAAGAAAATGTACACCGGCTGAAAAATGACAGACTTGCCTTAAAAGCATGCGCCATTCATAGTTTGCATGGTATGCTTTTATAAATAAAGAAATTGAGCGGAACGTGTGGTGTTAAACGTGCTAGTTGTCACCTCTGATTGTATATAACAGCTCACAGCTGTAGAAATAAGCGACACTTGCTGTGAATTAATGAGCAGTTTGATGGTGATGCAAAAGTTTGGAACGGCTCTGACAGAATAAATATTCTGTGGGTCGCCTCTGTGTCATTCTACTCCATTTCTCACCATCAAGACGAGGTGAAACTCAAAGCTACGTGCCAACAGGTCTGAACACAAAAGCCCTTACATCAATCACATCTCGCCTGTGGTAATAATCGGCCATTAGCGCTGACCACTGGGTTCCAGGTACCACCCTGCCACCATCTATTCTGACCTCAAATCAGACCAGAGCTCACAGTGCATGCCCAATTGAGAAACCACATGCTAAAAAGACAGAAACCAAGACTAATGTTTACAACACACTGAACCTTAAAAGAACCACTCTTTGCCTCAAGCCAACCCACTAAAACAACAAAATATGTTTACTCTTTCTTTTTGACATCAAATGATTAACTAGTCCTCCATCAACCCCCCTCTCCCAGAGTCAGACAGTTGCCGAGCAACGGAGAGTTCTGCACTTGATGAGACTACTAAATTTTAGATAGTTAAAGGGAATGATCTGTGGTTAGGAAATAGTAAGAGTAACATTTTATAAAAACTTTTTTTAATTGAATTACTTTATTGTGTGACATAGGGGCCATTTATAGATAAATCTTCCAATTTCTGACCTTAAACCTTCCAGTTACAAATGTAAACATAACATTTTACTTTATAGTTTATGTAGCTTATTAATGAGAAAAAAATGGTCAAACAAAGGAGGAGAAATAATTCTGTATTTTCCCAACCAAATACCCTTTTTCCAAATCTCCACCCCTCCATTTGCCCACAAGATATCTATTTTTAAGACACCAGTCAGGTACAAGGAACATTTTATGTGGGGTATTGAAACAATTAATAAACAGTACTTTTAAAATGTTTCCTTGAGTCGCCTCACACGTATATCAATGCATATGTTAATTAATCTAACTGATATAATCAACATGATAATATTGATAATGAGACAGTGATGCATTAAGTTTAAGACTAAATTCATTGAAGCACAGTGAAGTGTTTGGTGATTCTATACAGTGGCTTGTGGAACATATTCATCAGCATTTCAGAGTATTGAGACTCACAAACTTGTCAGCCACCTGCTCTGTTGTTACACAAATGCAAACTCACTCTCACACACAGCTCCATCAAAGCCCACCTCACGCTTTAACAGATGCACAGCGTTTCTTATGAGCCGTCCTCCAGTGAAAACGTTCAGCGCTTCCTCCTGCAATTTCATCATTTTACTGTAATTAAAAGTGAAAAGCAAATCCCATCACAGTTTGTTTCAACAACTGCATACAGACTGCATTCCCACTATAATCAAACCATATGCCATGTATGGAATTTCTTATATATATTATCATATATACTATATTATAACTATATAATGGTTTGTATATATACATATAATAGTTATATATAATACATATTATATATAATATAAAATACAAGAGGAAGTGAGTGAGAAACGGACACAGAACAAAAGCAAGAGAAAGAGAGAGTGGGCGTATTTACTGAGTTTAAAGCTATAGAGAATATTTTCTAAAAGGAAGGTTGTAGTGATTTACTTTGTGGTCTTTAGTTCTGTACTTGTATAGTCTCCTTTCAGAGCTCACTGTTATCTCTGAACAATGAGAATTCAAAATGTGAAGCCATTTGTACTCAACTATACTCTGCAATACTAATGTTGTAGTATAAACTGGGGCTAGTTGTCACATGGTAAAGTGACAAATTGTTTGGTCTTTAAAACTGTTTAAATTCCCTATTAAGCATTAAAATGTTACTTTTTAATAAATAAAAAGGAACAAACAGTTAAAATACTGAATAGCTGTTCCCAAACTGTACAATATGGGCTTATAGAGAAAATACTTTAAAAAATGTTTAAAAAGTATTCACAGGTGTAAAAAGTGTGATAACAAGTCCTGGTCCCCAATACATACAGTGCAGAGCTATAGATATTGGGTACTATTGTTTAGCTAGAACTCTGAGGCCTTTGCATATATACAGGGAAAATCATACATAAATTATACATATAAACAATGGCTTAAACAATAGATGCCTATATTTATAAAAAGGAACTCAAATCAGAGCTTTAAATAAAGTACAAAAATGTAAAGCACTAAAATGCCGTGTTTGAAAGCATACTGAAAAGGCTTTTGTGGATCCACTTGAGTTTTGAACCTTTGAGAAGTTTAAATGATAAACTATAGCTGCTGGGAAATGCTTTTCAAAGAAATCAATTTTGCTGTAGGTGGTCATTACAAAACAGAACAAAATCGCTATGGCATGAATCAAAGCCGTCATATGCTTCAATGTCTTTTTTTGGTGTCTGCATTACTCTGTCATGGCATGAATGAAGCTCTAAGGCCAATGAAAAAGTTAGCAAGGATACTATTTTATGTCATTTGGCTTTTATCACTGAAAAATAACTAAGAAATAAGCACGTACCGGCTCTCGTTCAAGTCACAATCTACTATTCTAAATGTATATGTCTGTATGTTTACATGCCAACCTGTCAATTTATCCATCCATCTCACCTTTTCTATAGATTTTTCATAAGGTCATTCCCTTTCAAATTCAGCACCAATTTGTAACACTTAATGCTATGGAGGGGAGATAGGGAATTAAAAATAGACATGTTTTTGTGATGCTTCCCTTCAGGTTATTGGCAGGCTTTGATTTGGCAGGTAACCTATAAATAACACAGCATGAAGTTAATGCACAATTTAATGCCTGTTTTGTTCATTGTTGTTGATGTGACACACTGTTCCATCCTGGTACCATTGAGAGGATTTTGTCATTAGATGTTTATATAGCCATTTAATCATTCTATTCATTTGGCACATATGCACAGAAATTCACATTTATGTATCATTCACCTGCATTTTGGTGATAATGCTAGAAATCCACTAACACGTTGTCTACCCGCCTGTTTAAAACTCTGGTTTCAGCTTTTAGCTTTTCAGCCGAGTACTACATGCTCAATGAACAGACTGACTTTCATTTGTTTCTGAGTACATTACGAGGGTCACATAAATATGGGGGTGTAACAATGACATGTGTGAACTATTATGGGTCTGCGTACAAAAGTAACACATTTGTTAGCTTTACACAGCAGTGACAAGGTGCTCCACAAAACCTGGAGAAGGGGTCATGCCAACCAGCCAAACATTGACCCCATGAGTAATACTAATTATACCCCGCACATGACAGGTGCCATAGTGGTCATTTTGCTAATTAGGCCCATTTATGTCATTTTGCATCACAATGTTTTTGCCACCATGACCCATGGGCTGTTGGGATCTGATTTGGTGTGTTGTTTTGTTCAGATGTTTTGCAAGGACGCAGCCTAATTCTGTCTGTTTAATACCATATAAATCACTGAAAGAGTTAGCCGATTAGCAAAATGAGGCCCACAAATTGTTGGATTTATAAAAAATGCTAAGTACCCCCTCGTTATCAATGCCAGTCCTGACGACTTCCAAGCGGGTATCTGGGATACTTTGTGTTTATAGCTCATTTACATGGTGAAATATGATGCAGATTAGGTTGGCTGGTCTCAGCGCAGCCAACTGGGAATGTAAACAAGCCACTCGCCAAAGCAGTGACTACAGTACAATATTAGAACCAAATATAACAGAGGCCTCTAACAGATTATGAATTATTTTCTTGCCCTAAAACAGCAAAAATGTTTGTCAGTAGTAATATGTACTCTGTTATTTGACAAAGTAAAACACCCAACAAGATCTTGACTTTGGCGTTTTTTCAATAAAGAATGTGTGTGTGATGGGTTTGAATGATTAGGCAGAGACAGTCCAGCATAGACAGTTGTATAGTTGCCCGTGTCTTTCTGTCCCCTGCTGATAACATTGATGAGCCTTTAGCTTTCAGCCTGTCTATCAAGGCCGTGTGCCAGGCAGACAATGCGAGGAGAATGAAAGAATACACACAAGAATGGTGAGATGGGGGGAAGAGGAAGGACAGAAAAAAAAGATGGATTGACAGACTGACCTTCTCTCTCTGAAAGCACAACCTCCCCATAATCTATTAGACTGCAGCCGATAAGGCAATAAAATCATCATCTCTGTTTCTCTGTTATTGTTGGCAGGAATGCTGTCAGCCCTGTCAACAGGGTTGTCAAAATGACATCAAACAGAAAATCTACAAAAAACACATTATTATTAAACATTATTATTAGAAATGAAATAAATTAATCCCAAAATATTATATATATTAACATTATATCTGTTAACTATTTCTGGGAAATATTCTACTGGTTTACACACAAGATTTTGATGTTTCAAGTTATAAGAGGTTAAGTGGTACAGGTGGTGTAACAAAAAAATATTTATATGGTTCTGATACTGGAGGACAGAACGACACAAGTGACTAAAGGAGTGAAAAACAAGGAAAGTATAACAAAGTACTTATGACACCTAAACAAACACAACATGACAAGATACTGGACAAGCAACTCACGACCGAACGTAAAACACAAAGCTATTTACCACCTGGACCAACACACTGCACCACTGATGAAAAAATACTAACAACACAGTTTATTTAATCATATTTCATTATTTTCATACTTACAGGATGCTTTCTATGGGTTTCATTGTGAAATGTGAGGAATTTGAGGAGTCTTTTATGTGACTTCCATTAAAGGCCTGGACACACTTAACCAAATTACCAAATTACGGCCTGAAAAATTGTTGTGATCAGCTAGTCGATAATTGTGTCCCCAGCTTTAGTCTCTCATCGTCCATATTTGATGTTCAACTTGAGGATGTGAATTGAGTTTTTCAGATGGGGCCACTCGCAGAACAAAGCAGAAATACAATCCAAGCAGCCTGGATAATTCAAAAAGTTGCTTTAGAAATCGCTTTAAATTTGGTCATTTCATTAGTTTACCTTTGTTTCTACATTGCGTAAATTCGCATTAAGCTTCTTAAAAGTGTAAAAAATAAGTACAATAAAATAATCTTTAGCATGCAAGACACCAAACTGTTCTATTTAAACACAAAACGTTACCCCTGACCTAAGTACTATAAGAAGTTCTAAACAAGCTCTATACAAAAGTCTATACTGAATATGGCATTGCGTCAGGTTGAGATGATTAGTGCAAAGCAACCTGGAATCAAAACAAGACACCTTTATCTAGGTATTATGGGTATTATTATTGCTAAAGTGAAAGTAAAGCAGAGAAAGATGTATGCACGTTTCCAATCTGAAAAAATATATTTTTTCTGCACACTGTTTATGCCATTACTAGCAAATGAGACACATTGAAATAAGTGTTACAATTCCCAGAATGACATCTATTGAAATATAAGTGTTAAAATCCTTAAAATGTCACAATCATAGAAATTCACTGAACAGAAAAGTTGTGATTGTTTTATAGGAGAGCGGGACAGAAAAATGAGAAAACTTGGTCACCAAGGGCACTCTGTGAAATATGGCAGTGGGGAATCTGTGAGAACAGCACGTGCACAGCCATGTTGACCACAGAGTGTTTCTTCACTGTGTGAACTGGGCTGATGAGGAATGTGAGCAAGTGCTATATGAGACACACACACACACAAAATGTATCCTAACTTTCAGCCAGGTGCAATCGCACGTTCCCTACTTCTTATTAAACACATCCTGTCTTTTATTACACTTATAGTCTACGTGTCAGATCTGGGGAAAAGGGTTATTCAGATACTAATGGTGTACTAACGCACTGGCGTGTTCAGTGTTCTGATGTCTGGAGGTGTCATGGTGTCCTTGTATGAATCACACTGTGTGAACCATAAATTTAGATCAGAAGTGAACTCAGAAGTTCTGCTTTAATATGTCAGGAGACTTCTCAGTTAAGTTTCATCTAGGTATCAACTTCTTAAGTGTCAAAATGACATTTTAAGGAGATAAAGTGAGATAACCAGGTGTATTTCTCAAGAGATAAATCTGAGAACAGGATAAGTAAACAAAGTTCTCCATTTCATCTCATTGGAGTGTAAGGTGAACAAGTGAGATATTAAACAAAATCTCATTACTAATTCTTATTAATTTCGTTACTTGGTTTTATTTTATGTTAGTTAGTTTTAGAAAAGTTTTAGTTTTCTGTATATTTAATAGATTTAATTTTAGTATTTTCATAGAGCTGCCAAAGATAACAATAACCTTCTAAAAACATACCCTAGTTTGACAAACACTGCTATAGAGGCTATAAAAATGTGTACTTTGAAGTAATGTAATTCATATATTATTTTATAGTAAAAATAAATTACAATCTATATTTGGCCATAACCTTGGCTCTCTGGATTCCCTGGCTATTTAAAAAAACATACCCCAGTTTCTGAAAGGATGCTATAGAGACCATAAAAATGCCATTTAAAAGGAAAGCCAGCGCTTTACTCATTTACTTGCAATGTACAGTGTGTGTATGTTTCCTTGTTAGGAATGACATCGACCTTATATGGCTGGCCAGCTGCTACAAGCCACCTGCCTCCCTACACAGAGGTGACACAATAACCGAGAGTTCTCCTGCTCTAACAAACATTTGTTAATGACTGAATTACTGAACCAAATTAGTAGCACACTTTCCCACTAAATGCCCAGAAAGGCAGCCCCCATTTATAAACCCACAGCAAGCAGGTTTCTATCTGGTCCTGTAGGAAAATGCATGTTTAAACTACACTATAGGGATGTTTGTAACATTATGGTTAAATTCAGCACATAAATGTCCAGCAGAGGCCTACAAAAACTTTTGCAAGTTGATAAAGTTTGCAAGCAAAACTCCAGGACCTTCTGCTGTTTACATAATGCCACCGTATCTGCATATGACAACACATACAGTATTTTGTTTTGTGTACTTGCTCAGATTTACTTTGCTGAACCAGGATATTTGCATCAAATTTGCATGAATAAACAAAT
>JAZGTK010003027.1:0-28909 GCA_036877625.1 Ambastaia sidthimunki | reverse complement strand
TGAACTTTTTTAGTTTTATTTTGTAAAAACAGATGCTTATCTAAATAAAATTTCTTTTTATTTTTGTCAGATAGCAGAATGGGAGGAGCAACAGCTGGATGAGGCTGTTAATTTCAATAATTGTAAAATAGACCCCGCCCCCTTTCAGCTGGTAGAGCGAACATCTTTGCATAAGGTAAATGATCTGCTGTGCTTGCAATGTGTTTTCAGATTTTTAATTGTTGGATCATTTTTTACTATTAGTCTATAACTTTATTCTTAACCTTCTAGTGATTAAGAAAATAAACTAAATATGTCTTTCTGTCCTTTCGTGCATTGCAGACACACACCATTTTCTCACTGCTTGGCCTAGACCATGCCTATGTCACCAGCACTGGACGCCTAGTGGGTGTGGTCTCTCTGAAAGAGGTGTGTTTAATTTTATTATCCCCTTCTGTATTCTTGAGAGCAATTTATTGCCACTTAATTTTAATGCTCGCTCAAGACAGTAAGCTGGAGGATTTAACGACTGTGCCTGTCTTTAGCTGCGTAAAGCGATTGAGGGCTCTGTAACGGTGACTGGTGTGAAAGTACGTCCCCCACTGGCCAGCTTCCGTGACAGTGGCAATAGCAACAGCGTTTCTGAAGTTACCGAGCTTCACAAGCTATGGAGTCGTCACAAGAGCCTGTCGTTGCCACGGGAACCCAACCTACCTGATCTGGAGGACGAGGGGGAGCAACCGTCCGAGGGCAGCCTGGTAAATGAGACTGAGTGCACGGAGCTGTCCAGTCAGAACAGCCCCTTACATACGTATGACCAATCAGAGCTGCCCTATGTCGATACCACGCCCCAAGAGGAGAATCTACCAAAGCTCCCCTATGACTGTACCCACCCACTTCAGGATGGCCCAGAGACATCCAATGAGCATTGCCTGACCCAGAACGAAGAACCTGTGAGTAAGGGAAGCCCCTTACACTTGGAGGGTCAACCAGAATGACAGCTGGTTGGTAATGCACACTCCATTTACACCATAAACCGGATTACTAAGTCAAAGTGAGGAAAACCTGAAGCGGTGAAGCACACTGTCTGTTCTGTACTAATTAAACCCCCAATCGCTGGTCCTGCCCTCACAAAAACACACTGTGTGTGTGTCTATCACGTCATAAGTACATGCTGCAGTTTGAGTGATGTTTGTTTTCATGTTGGTGGCATTTGTGTCAGGTGTTGTAATGCAATGGTTGTATTCGATGATGTCAAGGGGGTCAGACCCTGTGATGAGAGGAGCCTACTAAAGTTCTCCATGAAGTAGCCTCCTCATCTGGTCTGGGACCCACCCATAAAAAATTTTGTCCCCAGCCCCATGAATTTTAGCGACGACCCTATAAACCATAATGGGTGATCATTTTTGTGCATGTTTTAATGTATTTTCATCACTAAGTTGTGTGAATGCGGTTTGTGTGTTGTTCACACAAGTAACAGAGAGTGTGAGCAAGAGTGACTCAGCTCCACCTAGCCAACGCACCCATCTGCTGCCGACACTTTAAATCCAAATAAAATTGTCTCTGAGAGCGAAACTACAAATTTGTTCTAAATATAACACTTAATAACCCACACTGCAAGGAAACATGGAGTGTGGGGGGAGCAAAGGGTGGGCAAGAGACGACACAGAAGGCATTGAAACAACAAGTACATGATACAAAATGAGGTAAAGACAGGAAGGATACAGAACAGAGAGAGAAGGCAAGACAGTAGAACGAAAGAAAAAAGAAGATAAAAATGAACAGTGATTTTCTGTGTCACAGAGGATCTTTTAACCAGGGCAGTTTTGAAGAACATTGTAATTATCATTTAAATACTACACAGCAATACACAAACCTTTTCAATACTGAAAAAGGCTTTCATTGAGCACATGGTCAGTGTTGCCTGTAATCATGAGTAATGATAGCCCACGACGTGTCGACATGTTGAGCATGCTCAGATCTGCAGATTTAGGACCAGCATGTAGCGCCATTTAAAATGAATTAAAGCATCTTCCCTTGTAGCTCTAAATATCAATGTAATGTTATATCCAAGTTTAGCCTATAAAATACTTAATTATATGCATGCGCCCCAATGCAGTCATTTGCATGCTTAAACACGTGCACAGACAAAGCACATCATGGAGTTCTGGCCTGCTTTCCTGTCATTTAAATACAGTTATTAAAAGATTGCACAGGGCTGTTTTATGTATTTTTTGTTACTTCACCAGATTTAATTATGTGGCCCTGGGAAATTTTAATATCATTTTTGAGGCCAGATTTGTTGATCCTTGTTTGAAAAATCTAGTGTTTGACACTTTTCACATAGCTGTTCAAAATGTCACACTCAGCCACACCAGTGCAAACAGTTAATCACAGGAGTTTTGAAAAGACTTCTAAGGTGTAGATTGAATGGTGAGGATATAGAAACTAGCCTTTGTATAAATACCATTGCAGTCTTTACAACAGGGACACTGTGGTCACTGTGCAGATCTCATCCAGAAATGTTCAAATTTGAATCATCCATGTATTGAAATGTAATTCATTACAGTGATGGATATTCTGTGTGTTCTACAACTAGTCATTTTTGAATTTTCTTTATATGTAAAGCTTTATGAATTTATTTTTGAGCTTTGTCAACTGTGCAATAATGCTAAATCTTTAGAGTTAATGCTTGCCAAATAGAATTATTTTACTGAACATTGACTATTTCTACAGTGCATATTACTGAAATTATTTTTCAAATGCAATGTTTTCAAATGCACATAATGGATAAATACCGTATTAAAGCAGACAGACAAGTGAGAGGAGATCTGTTTATGATTCATATTTTTTTAAATGCCTTCAAATGAAAATTGAAAATGACTTAAAAATTTCTGCTTTCACAATTTCTAACATGTTTACTGGACTTCAGAAGTGGAGTTGTTACAGTATTACATGCTAAAACCACAGAATGTTCTGCTAGCATTGAAACTATGGTTGCATAATGCTATGCAGTATGGTCAAGAACAGCACAAATACCCCGAACACAGCATTAGCAAAGCTAAAAAGCGAACAGTTACACTTCTTATTTGTGCACTGCAGAAATGGGGATAAAGGGTTTGATTTAAACAGATCAAGACAAGTGGACCAAAACCTTTAAGCATGACACTGTAACTTCCTGACACAGCCTTTCCTTGTTCCCTCAGAAATGCCTGCTATAGGTTTCTGTGAGTTGTCCCAACAGCAGCATAATGTTTCCTCAACCTTTATTCCATTTGCTGCAATAATTAGCTGTTTTGTAACATTTGAATACAGATTCATATAAATCTGGGATAACTTAAGCTGGGGTAACTTAAGCTGGATATCTTTACATACATTGTGTCATGTTTTGTCTGTTTGCAGCTTGTGCAGTTTAAATCAAGCCCATGGTGTGTAAATTGTCTGCTGATATGCCACACATTCAGTGTAGAGTTAAGCAATAAGTCTGCTCCCGCATTCTTAAATGGTTTTTTATAAAACATTTGCTTGTACAGAATACAGGGTAAAACGGTATGTATATGAACTCTGCTCACATACCCTGTACATATAGAGATAAGCATATTAAATCAGCTGTAACCATTATTTTTCAGAAAACATGGAATTGTTTTGTACGCCAGTAAATATTAAATTTCAACTTTAAAGATTGTTTCTGTCCCATGCCAAATTCATTCATGTAGGAAGTATCATTGCTGTGGTTTTCGATATCTTAATATCTGTAAAACAAGATGCTATTTGCATTAGGTATTAAAAAGGTTTAGGGACTATATATTTAAATTATTTTACTGTTTTGTGCATAAATCATACAAAATGTATGAATGTTTATATTATGTTTCATATATTAGGCAAAAACCTTCAGCACAACCTCACAAAATATTTATGAAAAGAACTGTTTCTCCACAGGGAAAGAAAACATTGAAAGATAGTATTTAAAAAATCAATCAAAAATACTGAATTAGAAAAGTCTGCGTTATATGGTTTGCATCAGAGAACCATTCAGACGCCTTAACCAGCAATAATTCAGCACTAAAACCTAGGAATATACACATAACTTTAATGTGATCATAATTCACACATCTGACCTCATACATTTTTTGTACAAACAAATAAAAAAATTCACACATTGACATTGTGACATTACCGGTCCATATTTGGGATAAAGACAGAAGATGGACTTACATTGCCTTTCCTACATGCATCTGCAACAAATAAATGCAGTCTGGAAAGGCACTGAACATATTCTTCCTGCCTACTGTTTAATGTAGCTGCATCTCAAGGTTGTACAAACTAGCAGCTTCCAAAAACCTGTTCATTCAGCAGCCAAACACATAAAACATCTACTGATGTGATGCTGGAGAGAAGAATGGAAAGAAAATGATAAAGAATTCTCACTCATTTTATAATATACATCACACAGTGATCATAATAACAGGCACATTCTATTCATAGATACATCGCCCATCAAAGCAGATAATCTTCCTCTTCACCTCAACTCTTCTGGAGCAAAACACACAAGCACTTTCAGCATGTCATCCAACTGAAAATAAAGATCTGGGTTTGTTCCTGTCTCTCAGGAAACCCACAGTCCTGAAATATTAACAACATCTCAATTTTACAATGAGCGTTACAGTCACAAAAGAAAAGCATTTGAAAACATAAGTTTCTCACAGAGATATTCGAGCTTCTTACAGATGTGAACCACGAGGCTGCTGAATCAACAGAGAGCACAGATAATGACATCACATCCGCACGCACAGTGGAAACTGGTACCGTAAAGTCACTATTGTCCTGTTCTCAGTCAAATGAGGAAACGGTACCCTGCTGTTTTTTTCTTTTTTTTGAACTCTCAAGAAAAACATGGAGATAAGAAGGAGGCAGGAAAAAAAGAGAATAAAACATGCAGAAAAGAATTCATTGGCTGCATCCGAAACCTAAAGCAGCTGCCTAATAAGTCAATGACTTTACAGTCAGCGTTTGTGTATTAAGGTACACCAAGAAACTGGTTTCGGAACGACTACCAAAATTCAGTGATGACTATGAATATATATATGTAGTGACTGCAATGCTTATGTCAAAAAACATGACAAATATTTATTTATTCCTGTAAGTGCCTTTTTTAGACACCTCGTGTTTATCATTTCCAACAACTGTCCAACTGCACAGGATTGTGGAATATCATAAACAGAGAAATAACCACTATGTTGTCTTTAAAAACCAATCAGATGAAGACATCTTAAAAGACAGCATATTAGGCAAACGTTGGATATGAACACCTCCAGCTCATTTTTAGCTTTCAGACACAGCCATTATCTCTGAATGCATAACAGACTGGACAAACACTTCACAGAAGGGTACCACAAAGGGAACAAGACAAAAGGGTGAGAGACATAATGTTACTCCTTTTTTAACCTTCTTCCTGTTCTTCTTCCTCTTCCACCTCATCAAATGACAGAACTCCAGAAGTATCAGAGATGCTTCTGCAGTGTCTGTACCAGCGGATGACTTCCTGAAAGACGTTGTCCTCTCCTTCCTCCACATCTCTTCCATCTTCCTCCTCAGGTGAGAGACCAGACTCTGAGTAGGAAGTGGAGTAGTAGCAGGAGTCTCCTTTGCTCCACAAGGGCCTGCGGTCTGGTTTCGTGGCCCTGTTTCCCTCCTCCTCTGAAAGCCGAAATTCTTCAGCCTCCTGTGGCACTTCCTCTAAGATGACGGGGTCATCGTTCTCGGTCTGGGTGGAACCCGGTTCCTGCATTTCTGCTTGACTGAGCATGCCACCAGAAAATTGGATTTCAGCATTGTCTGTCTCAGCCTGATTTGGCACTAGGCAGCTTTGATTGGACATTACAGCATCTGAGGGAGGAGCAATAAGTAAGAACACCTAGAAAGGCAGAAGAAAGAGGGTGGAAACAAAAAAAAAAGAGACAAACAAAAAAGAAATGATACAAAAAACAACATAATTTGAATAGAATAGCAGAATAGAATAGAATACAGAATATAAAAAAGCAGAAGATACAGAAAAGATTGAAAGGAAAAATGTAGAAGTAAAAACAAACTAACAAATGATTCTAAATGTTTTACATAAATAAATTCACAAGATGATTTAAAGGTACAGTTCACACAAATATAATCAATTTCATTATTCAGGACTGAATTCCTTCTGTGCAACACAAAAGGTGGAATTCTAGATGAATTCAGAGGGTCTTTTGTGTTTCACAGATAAAGGACAAACATTTGAAAGGACATTAGGGTGGCAATTTTGTTTGTCATGTCCTCTAGAAGCTTCTGTAAAAAAGGAAATTCTATGTGTGCATAAGCATATTTAACAACAAAAGCTCATTCCTTTCTTTCTTCCTCCTTTCAATCATTCATTCATTCATTCAACATGATGAACAAAACATGATGTGCAATATCCACACCATAATATTTGTATTCATACTCACCTAAACTCTGAGTCGTACTGATTTGCTCAACATTGGGAGCAGGATCCTCTTCATAAGACTTGTCATCCATATCCTCCTCATCTACAGAGGTCCAGGCACGTAGTTTGGCCTCTGCTATGGCAAACTGCTCAGCCACACCTAAAAACAGCAATCATTTCAAATAACATATTCACATCAGATACTCACTGATGGTCATGCAACAACAAAGATGAACAGAGATGAGACAGAAGCTTTCTGATGAGGCTTTGAGACACTTTTGAGCAGAGAGGAGAGGAGAAGAGAAAAGGATAGATGAGGTAAAGGATAAATACAGGAACATGAAGGATTAGCAGGTTTAGGAACTGTTTAGGAACCTTCATTTTTAAGAGTGTACATTAACTGCAAAAAGGTTCCTAAAAATAGTGTAAAACACACTTTTTCATTATACATGCCTATCAGTTTTAACCTAAAGTCTTGATACAAATGTTATCTCTTTAACGCTTTGCTGCTAGTGAGGGACCCACAGCTGTACTAACAGGGTGGAAAGACACACCCACCTGCTGCAAATCGAGCCTCCTGCTCACCCTCACTGAGATGGGAGTATGAGTTAAAATGGGACTGCAGTGTAGCAGATTGAGGGTCTAAGGGCTTAGACCAGCCCTTCCACTCGATCAGATGAGCCACCCGTCCCTGAGCCATCGCCGTGGGTTTGGTGACGTGATCCTTCACCACCTGTGAGATGCCTGTAAAGGGAAGCAAAAACTATAGTTACAGATTAAAACACAATAACCCAGCACATTACTAACAAGTGAACCTGCTTAAGAATGAGGCTAGGTGGTTAAATCCTCACCATTAAATGATGATCTGGCCAGAGCTGCAATTTCCTGGATACTAAGGGCTTTTCTTGACTTGGGGAGCATATCAATCTGAAAGTCATCAACCTGAAAGGAAGTAAATTTATGGCTTAGTATTAAACTTATGGCTAAAATAATAAGCCAATAAACATTGTCATGTTACTTTCCTTTAGAATGACTGATTTTTAAATAGTGTATTTTGTTGAATGTGGAATTTGGCCATAACATGAATAAATAACTATTCAGTCTGAGATCTGCTAAAAGCAGATGAGTGAAAAAAATTACAATTCTAAATCACTTTAGAAAAGTTTTTTCACTTTTTAAGCGATAAATGTATGTTGATGCATGAGCGCACAGAGCTTACCAACAGCAAGATTTTACTGCTTTTAAACAGAAAGTGCTCGGTAATATAACCCACACCTAACGATGCAAAACCAAACACATTTTTGTAGTATTTGTATGTAGACACTGTTACGCAGCAAAGAGCAAAGAACTTGTGATTTACTTTAATAATCGTATTAACATTAACTTATTGTAAAGACTTACAACTAACAATCTATCTAAACACCTTCAAATGACAGTAAAATCTAAAGCCAGTGACAGCTTACACTCCACTCTAAAAACACGTCAAATCCACCAATTAAACCTCAGACAATTTACATGCTTTGAGTTAGACTGAAAGGTTGATGCATATGGTAGCAGCACTGGCTGCAAAGCGGTTCTGCAAGAGATCACTTGACATTATTAATCAAGGCAGCTCAGACATATTTGGCCAATAAAGGCTCTTCATGTGGCTTGTTAATCTGCAAACAGCATTTGATGCCATGTCAAAAAATATTAGCCTGCAGTCCTCAACATGATAATAAAAGTCTGGCCACAGCTGAGGGCTAATGACCTCTGGCATCTGATGTTATTGGGCTGCATGACCGAAATATAAATTGACCTTCAGCAATGACATCCACTGATTTAAACAAGATGCAAAGAATGAGTTACAAGGTTCCTGTTTGTTCCCTTGTACTGAAAACCTTTCAGACACACAGATCTAGTTTCTATTTTCACTTAATCAGGTGAGGTAAAGGATTTATACGCCACAAGACCAAAGTAGGCCACTGTATCGTTCTGTTTTATGCATTTCAGCCCTCAGCCTCATTCACCCCCTATCAAAGAAATCACACAGGTGGTTTTTGATGCACGTGTGTGACATCATCTAGGATAACGGTAGATACTTAAACCAGATTGGTCTCTAAAGTACATAAGGAAAAGCTACTTTTAAAGAACAATACAGACACCAGCTGCCAGCCATCTTTCAGTTCAGTATGTGGGTCAAATATTTCTCTGTGATTTGGGGTTAGCTGTCACAGCAGAGGCGAGAGACATGGGTCAGAGTGATTGGAATTAGGTCAATTAAACCTTAAATCAAAAGACATTTGTTTGCCTTTCAAAAGACAGACGTGATTAAGAAACGTAATAAACAATAAATACCGATTCATTCCAAATGTCCAAAAAGTAATAGGTACGTTTTATTTATTTATTAAACCATGAGTCCATGCATCGTTTGATCTGAGTAAAATGATGCAGTGTTTCTCAAGCTGTAAGGCTGTCTATATAAAAACAAGATTAGCCTCTTAATGTCAAATTTATCTTCGCAATTGCAACCGAATTTAAGTTGCATTGAACAATAACGCATCTAAAATAGGCCGAGCGCGTGCCACCTGAGCTCACCCCATGAAAAGCAACACAATGCAGTTAACGCAATGTAAGGTCCCGTCGTTATAGCAACAGGTAACCCGTGAACCATCTGTCCCTGAGCATCATTAATTCCCATTGACCATGCACAACACGCAGCCACAGCTCTGCTGTGCCATTTTATCCGAGCTATTGGGCTGCATTGTGTTTATTCACACATATACATACATATATAACTATATATATTCCAACATGTGCATTTACATAGGAAAAATCTTCCTTATATATAAAAGAATGGAATAAAAGAGCTTAACTAAAATACCCGTATTAAAGTGATGCCACAAATGTTAATTACAGGTGCATTTTGCGGCTAATTGATGGCTAGAAGGTGATGGATTAGGCCTCGTTAGATGAATCCTATCTCTGAAGTGAGTGACACAACAAGATCACAAGTATCACTTGGTATTGAAATATCGATTAATGATCAGATCATTTTCATAAACAACAGGGCAACAGCTCCTGCCAACGGGCGAGCGCTGTCACCCTCCGTTATTATTAATCCATAGTACGTGACGGCCCATTGCATTACCTTCATCATTAACATCAACACTGACGGTGCAGGAAGACACGAGATAACCATTTTGTCACGCTTACCTTTAGATTTAGTTGGGGTAATGCTGTCAAAAGCATTGCACATGGGTACAGCATTAGCGTTGGATCTGGTAAGAATAATCCTGAAGCCGTCTTCGGCAGCGAATAACAGACCACCAGCTTTTGTTTAGCATCAGAGAGCAAAAGTAGAAGGGCAGAAGTGAGCGCTGTTAACCCACGAAACGCGTCGTCCGCAGCGCACTGAATCTCTCCGACAGCGTCATCCCACCTGTAATGCGCGCGCTCTTAAAGATACACGAGTCTGTTTCACACCAACGGAGCTGCAATTAATGCATGTCGATTTGTACGCAATGCATTTTTCATTCTCTAGGTTCATGTGTGACAGTTTGTAATGCAATCATGTTGAGATCATGGAATACATGCTATTCAGCCCCAATTTATGTTGCTGAGGCTGCTAATACGCGTATAATATATAATAAACATATATTATATATCTAGATGAAAAGTTGCCTCTAAATCTGGCGTATAACTTGACCATTGTTTTTTTTTCGTCGGCATAGACAGTTAATTGTGCACCAATACCTTCAACTTTAAAGGAATTAAACAGATGAAAATTCTAAGGTCCAGAAGCTCTGATAAAAGCACTGTGTGTTTCCCCATACACAGGAAGCCCATTTTTTAATTCAGAACCAGTCAGAAGACTAACAGCAGAAGGCATGTGACACTAAAGTGTAATAAGCTTCTTGTCTCAAGGGTGGGCTGTGGTTTAAAATAACTTAGAACCGGAACTGACTATCTGTGACCATGTTTGTGTCGATTCATAATAGTGCGAGTATTGCCAAAATGTTTTTTATTAGTAATTAGTAACACGCCTGTATGGCAACACTCGTCACTCACATAAACGTGCTGCAAATGATAACTTCAATCATTTCAGGATACTTTGTAGAATGTCGGTATCTACTAAAACATCACACCTAAAATAAGTTATTCTTCCCTTTCTGAAGAATTTACAGTACTACAATATATTGCAGTCAAATCAGTTTGTATTCAGAAATGCGCATATTTCAGATTCAAGGTCAATATCGTAGCAGTATATTTATGAAGGACCAAACCTACAATTTAAAATAAGCAAAAAGAAATGAGATTTGTTTTATTAAATGTAGCACTAAAGATGTATTTGTACTGGTTTTTTTTTATATCCCCACATTTTTATAATTGCAGGTTTGGTCCGCCATTGGAGGTATGAGAGCACAGTCATACACTGAACACTTTATTTAGAAAGCTTTATTTATTTGACAGTGCAGTTTAAGCGTTACAGTGTAAGAATCTGCTCTCATACGTTTGACCCACGGCCTCTTCTGGCAGAAAGATGAAGGACAGTGTTTCAGCATAAACCTGCAGTTCACCAAATCAAAAGCAGACTGCAGTAAATTCCATTAACTCCAGCCCCCAGATTCCTCTAACACACACTACTTAGCAACTTGATAGTTTTTTATTATTTGCCATGTTTCAAGTCTCCAACGTTTCCAGTTCTATGTGAAAGCATTAATTCCTTAAATAATAAAGAGCAAAAAATATTTACACAATTTTTCCCAATAAAACTAATCAACAGATTATTGTAAGCACCTCTTACCATCTGGAACAAAAATCAAATCTTAAATACAGGGAAATTGCCATTTCTGTTGGAAAAAAATAAATGGCATTACACCAGATTTTTTAACTTTTAATTTCTGAAAATAAAAGAAAAAAAACATTCATATATGTACAGATCGCTCCTGAAATGTTTCCACTTTGCAAGTAGAAAAGGCTTTTGGATCATTACTGTCATTTCATCAAGTTGATTTTTCTATATGCTTCAAGTTTTAATGATTTCTCTTAAAAATCCACTGCAGGCTTGCTCAAGGAGGGCTTCCACGAAGACCCTGATCAGTTCTTCAAGAGAGGTAAGATGCAGAAGTGTCGGGTGGGAGGCAGGACATGGATGGCTTAGTTAGGAAGCATGTTGGACCCCCTCCTCTTCCAGCAGCACTATAATCAAAGTCCATCCACCATCATCCTAAAGTTTAACAGGTCCACCCCTTGCCAAAGTATACAGGAAGCAAAAAAGGGGAAAAATACAAACGCTACTCAAATCGTCACTTTGAGAATTCAGCAAATACTATGCTCCTATTTTTTTCCTCTGTAGATTAAAAATGTGAATCTTCTCCCACACGCAAAAGAAAATCCTCATTATAAGAGCTCCATGTTTGATCTGACATTACACTTGATCCCCATCATACCTTCCTCTACACAATATATGACAGCATCTGTTTCGTCATATCACGTTGCATATAAATCTATTAACATGTAAGAGCAGCGTTGGTTTGTACGTTTTTTCCAAGAATTTCTCATAAAATATAAATGACGAATTAACGCGTTTTAGCAGTCCTGCAGTTTTTTTTTTTTTTTTAGTTTTATGTTTTTGGTGGATTTTAGCCACAAGTGATACAGAGAGCAAAGGAAATAACAGAGAAATGATTGTAGTTATTATCTGAGCCACCCTGAACAGATAAGATTGGCTTCATGAGGATCAAGTTCGGCTTGGTATTCTCCTCAATAGTCCCAAGCACTGGTTTCTCTCCAGTGCAAACTGGGCTACTATGGTTCAGCATTAGCTGTTGTCAGACTCATCCTCAGCCTCCCGTAACCAGGTGAAAAAGGCGGTAACGGACTTCAGGGCCACGCCCTTCCCTAGCTGCTCGGCTGGGTCTTTGCTGGACTCCCATTTGTAGAAGGCCTCCTCTTTGATCACATCCTCATCGTACAGGGCATCGAAAAACATCCGTAGTAAATCTACATAAAAGATAATGCAATTTAGCTACACTTTCAACAACAGAGGCTGAAAAAGCCATGCTTTACATAGGTTTAGTATAGATTGATGTATAGACTGTAACACCATGTCCTAACCAAACAACACAGAAACACAAAATAAAAGTATCTTTTCCATGTTAATCAGAGTTTTTGTCCAGCCAAACTTTATTCCATGACAAAGATTGTGTCAGTCACATATTTGGAATAATGTTACAATAGTTTTACTGTAGTAATTTGATTATGCACTTATCGCTTTCATTGCGAACGGGATACAACAGAGCGCTTCTGTGCGGACAGACAAATTGCCTGTCGCTGGTATCTTGAGTCGTGTTTGGTTAGGACACAGTATGAGGACACTGTTGCCATGCAGCATTCATTTTCCATTAATCAAAATCCATTTGCAAATCAGTAGAAAAAAGGGACACTCACTGGCCGGCTGCTCCATTTGCACCATGAGGGCCTGTAGAGCATAAACAGCCTGCAGCTCCTTCAGTTCATCAGACAGATACTTCTGGAGAAGTTTGGCCTTTTGGGCAATCTGCTCCACATCCACTCTGTAAGGGTTCTCACCTGTGATGGTTTATTAATGCACAACGCAATTAAACCCAGATAAAATTAAAATTAATATAAGGAAGGTGGGGTGTACATAGAGGTTCCACTCACAGATGATGGCTGATTGACACACAGATGTCATCAGTGCTCGGACAAACTGATTAGAGCTTATCTGCTGCTCGTCCAGGTTAGCCTTTAAAGGAGACAAATACCAGTCAGTGATTATAAAACAGATCATTCCAAAACCCTTATGTTTGATTCAGGAGCCTTGAACCCAAGCCAAAACACACACTTACCTCTACCCAGTCATAGATCCTCTGGTTGTTGGCTTTATCCTGTAACAACCTGTCCAAATGTTTACTCATCTCCTCTGCAGTCAGCTCTTTCTTACTGGGCTTCTCAGATTCCTCACCTAGGGTGAACTCCATCTTCTGCAAATACAAAATTTTAATTACCTCCAGGTTCATAACAGCTTTTATATATAGGAGAGTGGGATAAGTGGTGCCAAAGAGATTTACTAATGCACAATCCCATTCCAAAAGTCTTGGCTGCATATTATTTGTTTATCATAAGCCAGCTGGGAAACGGCTTAAAATTCTACTGCAGTAAAAACTTCTATAGCAGTATTTGTAATAGATGTAAAAGTGTATAGTATAGTATTTTCTGGACTGAGGCAAAGTTAAGAATTATAACAAATTAGAATTATAATAAAGCCACGGACAAACCTAACCCCAAAGCATTTGGCACACCATAGCAACCATTTTGGGAAAAATTCTAATTTTAAATCATTTTAATTTTTATCCAAATAACAAGGATAAAAACATTGGCAATCCTCCAACATATGATATACATAGTAAGACCTGGTTAGGTTCGCTCTGACAAAAATTACACATCATAAAAAAATCTGCTTGAAAATTTAGATGCAACATTTTTCAGCATTATATAACTGAAAAATGTTCTCAGGTGCATCTCTCCATCACAGAAAACCGTACATGATGGGCTCTTCCTAAATACATATTCAACAATGACAGTCTAGACAAATCAATACAGAACAAGATGCCTTAAATGGCTTTTAGTACCTTCTCTGTAACAAACTTATTGACATGCTCATCCTTAGGCAGGAAGTCCTTCCAGCTAAGCCCCGCCTCCAACCACATTACTCCAGCCTTTTTGTGACTCTGAGATAAGAAAAAAGTGAAGTCATACAAAAATATAAATTAGAATGAAATGTAAATATTTAACAGTATAAAACTCACCAGTCCTTTGCAGAGAAGATTAAGTATTTCAACTAGCAGGACAGCTGCTTTTCCCATTGAAAGAAGAGGTTTAGACACCTCCCTGTAAAACAAGATTACATTTTCATAATTGCACAGCCGTAAACTATATAATATAAACATTAAAAACCATCAAATACTACATGAGCAGTGTCTAACCTGAAGAGCGGGCCCATGGCGATGCCTCCATCCTGCAACATGGGTGTGATGATCTCAGCCAAGTAGAGCCAAATGTGAGGAATGTCAATGGCCATGTCATCTGCTAGCTCCAGAATCTCCTGCAGTCTGGAGTCAAACCAAATCAACCATTAAAACCCAAGAGTGCACTGCCTCCCATTACAACATAATAGCAGCTGTCATAAATATGTAAATATGGTCATTTTGACTAAATAAACCTACATTTTTTAAAAAATCTACTATTTTGATCCTCAGTTCACAATTCCATCAGACCTGGTGGTTACAATCTTCAAATGTCTTTATGGACATGCCTGTGGCTATGAACTCACCCCTTGTAGTACTGCTCAGGAGGAAGTATTCCAGCACTAACCAGCTTCTGAAACAGCAGGCCTATGTGCTCTCTAGCGATGGTGCTGCGCTCCAGTGTGGATTCTACGCCATTCCGTACAAACACGAAGAGCACAGAGGAACAGTTCAGCTCCTGCACGCACTGCACTGCCTCCTGAGGACCAACAACAGAAGAGCAAAGTCAGTGGAAGTTATCTTCAAACAGCTGTTGTGGTTGTTTTTTTCCTGGGTGAATTTGCTAAAGGTGGAAATGTGTTTTAAGGTTTAAGATTTAAGGGTTGTAACGATGGCTCCTCGGTTCCTCAAGTCATTACTGAAGGCGCATACCTTTAGGTCATTGATGTGGAGATACTCTTCAATAATGGCTTTAGATTTCTTATCCAGCTCATCCTCACTCAGGGCTGGTTTGGCTTGAGCAGGAGGTGGTGGAGTAGGAGCTGACACAGGTTTCACTGAGAAAATCAAAGCAGTACAAGGGCCTTCAGTTTGTGAACCTCCAACATCCCCTATTCCACTTACTCCAAACCAGTTCTCAAACTGGTCCTGTTATGAGCATTACTTTTGAAAAAAAATAGTTCTGGGTCCAGAACCTTGGTTCTGCACCACTTTAAGCACAGTTTAAGCATTTCTTCTAGACTGTTGATTCTCACCTGTATCTTTGCTTCTATCACGGTCACGACTTCCTCTGTCGCGGTTCTCTGTCATGCTGGACACGCGACGTACGGAATCGGGGGGTCCGCGGCTGTCGCCTCTACGCTCTTCATTTTCCCGGCTGAAGCTGCGTTTGGTGATGGCCAAACGGGGTCTGTCCAGCCCTCTGTCCCGCTCTTCACGCCTATCAAAGCGCTCGAAACGATCTCGGTCCCGCTCACTGCGATCTCTATCGCTACGTTCTCTGCTTGAGCTACTTCTGCACAAGACAGAAAAAGCGACAATCAGAAAACATCTGACATGACCATTACGACTTTTTTTAACTATGAAATGCTGATAATACTTGTTTGTGGCAGCAGAGCAAAAAAGGACAAGGCTTACCTTTGAGGCACTCTACGATCAGAATCCAGTGAGGATGATGGTGGTCCAGACTGCTGCAAAGCAGAGAAGCGGTTGAGCGTGCTTGTGGCAGGTCTCCCCTGGTCTGCTTCAGATTTAAAAAAAAAAAAACAAAAAAACAGCATTAGACCAGTAGTTGCCACAAACTGCAAAAATGCACCAATGCTGCAACCGTCCAGCTACAGCTTAAATAAACTGCTGGACTTTTCTATGATGCAAGTTAACTAAAACCTGGTGACTGCTTACCTTGATCAACAGTGGACTTGGCACCAGTACCTCCACTGCTCCCTTTGCCCCAGCTACCCCATGAGCCCTTTCCTCCTGGGGCCAGCAGCTGGTTGTTGAAATCACCAGGCTGGATAGAGCCAAAAGGGAAAGAAATTGGTTAAGAATAATCAATCTATTGAAACCTGTGTACAAGACATTCTATCAAAAATCCACACCTTTGTGATTTTACTGAGGCGGCTGGTGTCAATCGGTCTGTTCTTGGTGGTAATAGGCACTACGTTCCAACCCTCATCCTGTGTTTGGCTGCCACGACCACCTGAAGAGTGCGGCCCTCCACGGCCCCCTCGCCCCTGACTGGATTCTTTCTTAGACAGCAGTTGTTGCTGTACTTTAATCTGCTCTCTGTGTTCCTCCATCTCAGCCTCTTTATGGATCTGATCAATAGTCTTAGGGCCCTGATCTCCTCTCCTAGGCACCCAGTTGTTCTATGTGAGAGAGACCACATGAACATAGAGGATTAGAAGATAATGAACTTTACAATTTTAAAAACTGAAATCCTTAACTTTGTTACATAACACTAATTTGGTCAAACAAGCATTACCCTTCGAAGGTCTACAACATCCTGAAGCATGAATCGGATTCTAGAAGACGTCTTTTTCTCTTTAATGATCTTCTCCATCTGGTTGAAGTACTGATCCATACGGGGCTGCACACAAACAGTGACTTCAAATTACACTGTGGAAACCGACTGAAAGTGGCGGATGGTACAGAAAGTCAAAAGGTTTTGCTTTACCCTGGCCTTCTCAAAGTCTAGATCTTTGCCAATGGTGGAGAGCAGTCTGCAGAGGCACTCTAAGCTCTCCTCATCATGGTTCTTCAGGAGCTTCACGATGCAGTCGTGCATGATAGGCTCTGTCAGCATCTTCAGTTTGAACAGTTCTCCGATGAACTTGATGTTGCCAAGTGACCTTCTGCGTGCCTTGTCCTTGGCCTCCTCCAGCTCATCTTTCAAGCGTTGACGCTCCTCCTGTGGTAAAAATAAGTGTTTATTTCAACTAAAGTAAAACTAAATAAAAAGTCAGTTTTTCAAAAACTTGGAGACACATGGAGACATTACCTCAGTGGCAGCATCCAGCTCTTTTTGTTTCTGCTCAAAGATCTCATCATCATCCTTGTCTTTCTCAAACTCCTTCTGACAGCGATTGAGCAGAAGTTTACGGAAATTCACAGTGACTCCCGGTTTGTCTGAAGTGGGGACTTTAAGCTGATGGACAGGGCAAATACAATTACTTAAAGATGATAAGTATGTTTTACACCATTACAAAAAGGACACCACATTTTGCCACATAATAAAGTTTAAGAGAACCTGGTTGCCATAAGCATTAACACGTTATAAAACTGATTAAGATACTTGTTCAATTAAAGAAAAACAAACTAGGGTTCCTCAGTTCCTCAATCCCATCAGTGTAGGTCAGTGGCCCAGACACGTGGCACAAAAAAAAGTCATCACTGGAATCCTACAAAACATTCTAAACGGATGTTACTCACCCCCATAAGGCAGCGGCACATGTTGGCATAAGCTACAGAGAAGTTGGGTTCGGAGATGGCTTTCTCAAAGATGAGGTCAATGACGCCCTTGAGCCTCTCTTCTGTGTCTATGGTGAGCTCCGTCACCTGCTTCATCAGTTGCTGAAACATCTGTGGCGTGAGCTTGTTAAGGATACTGCGTATGCGGCGAAACAGCTCCTGCGTTTTTGCTGCCTCTGCATCGTCCTCCTCGTCTCCTGCACCTTTGCCTTTGGTTTGCTTCTTAACCGAAGGTGTCCAAGCATTCTCTGACTGGTTGAGTTCCACATTGTCTTTGAGAGACAAGCTGGTGATGATCTTGGGGTTGCGGCCAACTTGCTCTTTCCCACGACCAGGCTGAGGGCGTCGTCCAGACTGAGAGGGGTGCAACTTTTAAAAGTCAGTAAAGTGAGTAACTGCATTTTGAGGCGCACCATTTATTTTTAAAAGGTTTAAGTACAAAAACAAATCAACTGACCGGTCCTCGTCCTCCTCCAGACAACTGTCTGCCAAGGTTAGCATATGAGGGTGTGAAGTCAGGCCCACAGTTCAGCAGACTCCTGGGATCCAAGGGGCGCAAAGGTGTTTTATTCGCCTGTTGTGCAAATAGAAAGAGGGTAATTGTAAGTATGATTGTAAGTCGTAACACTTCAAATCTCTGTTGGAACCAGATGGAAGCTTTACCTTGTCCAACACCACATCACTGATTTGTGGCAAACCCTCAGGTTTGTGCATGCTCACGCTACTGAACTGAAAGCCAAGCAGGAACTCCCGGTCATATCGTTTCTTCTCCTCTGGGTTGATAGGCTTCCACTGCTCTGCAAGGGTACCAGTCAAGAGGAAAATGTTAGAAAGTCTTTAAAGATTTTATGGGTTCTGTAACTGATAGTGTTAAGGCAAATACACAGTAAATTGCTATCATCAAAAGGTCTCCCATAAAGTAAGGATCAATGTTCTCAAATTGGTCAACTGAATGACTTTCTAACCTTCTTTATATTGATACTTCTGTTCCACAGGTTTGGGTGCCTCCGGCTCAATATTCTCTGCATCAAGTTTGTCCTCCTTTTCTTCCCATGTTTCCTCTGACTCATCTGCTGTTGGGACAGGAGCTGGAACAGGGGAGGGTGCTTTCTGAGCAACCTCTGGCTTAGGAGCAGGCTTCTCCTCCTCAGGCTGAAACAGGTACAGAAGATTGGAGCTAAGCCAAGGTGTTCAATCTCATTACCGCTTTTTTACACTAGACATGACTGCCTAGTTAATTAAAAAATATGTACACCTTGCATTTACAGAAGGTGCGGGCAATAGGGTGGTGGCAATCAAACAGTTTTTTTTTCCACAAGTACTACAAACCTCTTTGAAGGCATCTAGAACATCTCCTACATCTTTCTTATTCAGATCCTTTATCTTCTTTTTCTTCTTTGGCACTGTTGTCACAGCAGCTAGGCAAGAAGAACAGACAAGGTCAGACCTGCTCTTGGAGAGGAGTGAAAATGTCAAAATGCTAAGCATCCATTCATGTTTTTCATACCTTGCATAGTTGTCTCCTCAACAGGGCAGCTTGTTCCAAGGGTGGGGATCTCCTCTGCTTTCTGCTCAACCTCCTCTACAGGTAGTTTAACAGTGCTAAGGCAGCTCTGCTGGACCTGAGAAACCACTGGTTCATCACCTGGATTAGTGGAGCACTCAGGCTTTACTTCAGGAATCTCTGCAGAGTCCTGAGGCAAACCGTTAAGCAAAGGCTGTTCCTTTGGCTCATCAATGGCCGACTCTGGAACAGATGTTGCTGTGTTTATAGGAGTGAAGTCTTTAGAAGCCTCATCATTCCCATTAGCTACAGTGGGAGGAGCCTCCACAGGGGTGGAGATGATGGTAGCTGAGCTAGGGTCAGGCACAGGCTCTATGTTGGCCATAAGCTCTGACTTTGTCTCCAAAGCTACCTCTTGCTCCTCCTCTACAACTTCTACAGACGCCTGCTCCACATCAATAGAGGACTCTTCAGGCTCTGCCTTCTGAGCAGGTGCTTCTGGGACCACTGGAGCATCGACACTGTCTCCAGTCTGAGGCTCTGAATGTTTGGGATTGCTTGTAGGGGGAGGAGAAGTCGAAACAGTCGGAGGTGCAGGGGATGCCATGACAACTTCAGGGTCCTCTACGGAGGGAACAGAAACCTCAGTCATGGGTGAAGCAGGTCTGACATCCAACACAGGTTTAGAATCAGTGGCTGAAGCGACTGCGGGAACTTGCTCGGGTGTTTTCGATGGAGGAGGGGTAGAGACAGCTGCAGGATGGGCATCAGGCTTCTCTTGATCATCTGTGGATCAGGAATTGTAAACACACACAAAAACTAGTTTGTGTAGGCAGACAAAATTTTGATGGTCTGTGCCAGCTTCAGAATCAAAATAAACTGACAGAAAACACAATGAATCTTTTAATACACTGTATCTTAAAGGCAGTTGAACAATGAATGAGAAATACAGCGCCACGTACTGTCTAGGGCAACGCACAGGTAAAGCACACCGAACGTACATATTCTTCATGCGAGCTCAAGTTCAAAGTTTATTCCTGATTCAAGATGGGCCAGTTTTAACTTACCATCTATTTACACTTATATCTGTGAGTGGTCGCAAAGCTCAACGCTGCAAATGCTGCTTTATGCAACATAAATGTGTTGTATATGTTGTAGCACAACAAATAAAATGTGCTGCGAGTCTTTTGCGTTATTTGATCAAATCTTTCACTGGCCGTTAAGGATTCCACCAATCAAATGATGTAAAAGGATTATTGGCCAATAACGATCAATGCCAGATTAATCAGAGCACCCCAACACTCACCAGATTTGATCACAGAAGCAACAGGGGGAACACTTTCCCCATTGGTCTGGACAGGACCACCTGCTTCAGGGCCAACAGTCTGATATACAAGAGAAATACAAAAGCACACAAACAGTTAAAGCATAAAAACAAGTTTCCATTAAAGCAAGTCAGTTCACACAGCGTATTTTGACATACTGAGGTAATGACAAACCTGTGGTGGAGTGGGTGTGGAAGTTGTTCGCCCACCAGACATGATCTCTTCTGTGATGTCACGTCCGCCCTGGTTGGGATCACGTATTCTAATCTGTAAAGGACAAACTGATTAGTCACAGAAAGAAAGAAAAACAATCAAAAACACACTAACTGCCATTGTCCCCACCCACCTGTTTGCGCTCTCTCTTGACTGGACCCGCCTGCTGAGGAGGAGGTGGCTGTGGGGGCGGGGCCTGTTGCTGCTGGGCGGGATTTATTATGACTGGCGTGTTGGCCACTGATGTGGGGTACTGCTGTGGTGCAGGGTAATAAGCACCCGCTAGAACAGGAAACGGACAGATAAAGACAGCTCTATCATTATTAACGTCTGGTTTATAGGGGTTAAAAAAACATGCTGAGTTCTCCACCCACCCGCCAAACAAGCACTTGACCCTGGGGAAAGGACAATAAAACTATTGATTTAGTTTAAAATAAAGCCTAACAGAATAAGAAACATTCTGACTGTATCGATTTAACAAATCCCAGAAAGTTTGTTGTCTGAGCTTGAGTAAAAGGGTGGGATGTGGTTGACATAAAAAGTGCATGGACACTGTTACAATACAACCAATTAGTTTCACAGAGGTGTAACACAAGCAGCCCTGTGTTTCAGACTCACCAGGATAACGCTGGGAGGTGAGAGGAGCGCCATGCAGCGAGAGACGTCCATTCTCTCTGCCCACACCTCTCCCCCCACCCCCCCGCCTCTCCCTCCCTGCCAGAGAGGGATCTGAACTCAGCCAAAAGGAGAAGGGAGGAAAGACAGAAGAAAGAGAAAAACGTGACCCCATAAGAACAAGTTCTAGAGATAAGTGCTATACGAACAAATGCTTTGAGATTTAAGGGAGACAGAAGCTGAGGTTTGGAGCTAGAACAGTTAACAGATGGTTGGGAGGTCAAACCAGCAAGGGAGGCCCAGAGCAGAGCCTCTTACCATATGTACCGTATTCAGCTGAACTGCTTCCAGTGTAGAAACCTGTGGATCCACTGGGTACAGGGTACTGCTGGGCCTGGGGTATGTATGGGGCACGGTACTGCAATGGAAAATTAACCGTTTTGGAGCTTTTGTGTGGGAGCAAATATAACTGTTAAAGGAGTAGATCATCCAAAAATTAAATTATCCTATAACTTACCCTGAATATTATTAGATTAAATAACTCCAATTGTGTATGGCTCAAAGAAGAAACTTACATACACCTAGGATGGCTTTAGGATAAGTAAATTATAGGATAATTTTTCTTAAGATAATTAACTATTCTTAAGATAGGTTACCTGTCCATGCAGGAAATAGGGGCCCTGAGTGTTGGCAAATGGCAGCTGTTGCTGGGGAATCATCATCACCTGTGAGGTAGGTTGGTAGACATGGGTGGGTGCAACAGACCGGGGGGCGCTGTTGGGTGGGACCCGGGGTGCACTGCCTTGCATGTTGGGCCTGTTGTAGTATGTCTGTTGAGATAGCAAGAAAAATTGTTAAAAAAATAAGCTGTATGTCAATCTTATGGTTTCCTATGAATTTAGTAACAAATCTGAAGCCACACTTGACTCTTAAATAGGAACGTTTAACAAATTCAGACTCTCAGAATGTTACATCATAAACTCCTCCAATACAAAAATAATAACAAATATATATTTGTTCTGATGATGAGAACATGGTGTAATAAATATATATTGGGTTTTGTGCAACATTTCTCTAATGCTTCATGGCTCGGTAACAGATCGATCCTTTGTGTAAATACTTTGGTTAAATAATGATTACGACCTAGTCTTTGCCTTCAGCACACAGGAGAACATTTCACTAGCTCTGCATTGATGATGCTCAAACAGCCATTTGTGGTAAAAGCCATATCTGATCTCAGTACGTTTCATTATGCCACATCCAATTTTTTCATTAAATATCCTGTTTTAATTGACTTCAAAGCAGGTGTACACTGCGGAATTTTGGCCGTCTGGGACAAATTATAAGAATCAGAAAAGATTCCTGGGATTCTAGACTAAAATCAGTAGTCTAAAAGCACTAGTTTGAGCTATTTGCCAACAGCTGATTAAGGACCAATCGCAATCACATTTCTGACTGTTTTTTGCGCGCATCGACGATCGTACAGTCTGACATTAATGACAACCGAGATCCCACAGTGACATTGCTGCAATCAAGTCTGTACAATATAACAAGCAACAATCGTAAAAGATTATTAAAAGTTATACAGCATGCATCAAGCTTATTATAACACTGAGAGGTCCTGACTATTTTGTAGGAGACAGAGAGAGGAAGAGGCAGAAGACAGAGGACCAGTTACCTGCAGTGACCTGAATCCACCCTTCATCCACAAAAAACAGCAGAAGAAAGAGTGGTGAGAAGATAGCAGAGGAGACGACAAGAAGCAGCAGTCAGTATGTTAGCCATCAGCAGTGAAAGCAAGCGTCACACATGCACAGTTTAGAAAAGCCTGAGAATTATAGTTAAGACTCGGAGGGAACATGGAGACTGAAGGATGAGACAGCTAATAAAGCTGCATGCAGCCTCCGACAATTAGGGTTGGGAATGAAGAACCTGTTTTTACTCCAAACTGGTTCCATTTTGTACAAAATCTCTAAAAATTAAGAATTTATGACAGTTGGTTTTGTTAATGATGCTTGATTGCCAAAGCAGAGGGAAAACCCTGCTAACACTCCTGCAACACAGCTCTACAGCAAAGAAATTACATTCAAGAGTGTGACCAGCAAAAACTTTAATGATTTATGAACAAACTTTTAAACTGTCTACTGTGCTCAAGTCACTGACAGAGCATAGCCAGGTGTCAGCAAAATAATTTGCTATAAATTACAAAATTGCTGATATAGAACACCAACCTTAAACTAGTTTCAATGTTTGGGTTTAATAGAACTTTTCCAGCTTTTAAGATTTAAGTATAATTGTTTTTGAGTTTAAATTTAAATAAAATGATCGTCTGTTTTAAGGCATACAAGTGGTATTAACATTTTATGGTAAAATGCTTTTCTGGTGGTCCAGGAAATTTTTCTCCCCTGTATGGGGTCTCTGGCCCCAAAAAGTCTGAGTACCCCGGTTCTATGTACCCAAGATAACACTCAAAGGTGTGGTAAGTGACTTCTGAGAAACGCTGTTAATATTTAAAATCAACACTAACAAAAACATGTGCCCCTTCACTGTGCCACCCTCAAAATAACAAACACGCTGTGCAACACAGCTGAATGACATACATTCTCTATTGCTGACTGGCTATGAGAGGTGAGATTGGTCCAATGCACGTCTATTTGTTTCTCCTGTTTACACTATTTTTAACAGCATTTCCCAGAAATCACATGCTGCACTTTAAGTTTCACAAGCCTTACTAACTGACTGACACACATTTGGAACAAATGTAAAGGTACAAAAAAAAGTTGACACTCTCTGGAGGGATTGTTGATTCCCAACCCTACTGACAATGGTAAAGAACACACGGAAAAGACCTGAAATTGGGGGAAACTAAATTTAAGATTTAACTTTTTTTTTTATTAAGAGAAGATTTAAATGAAGAATGTTCCAGTTTGTAAAAATTGGTAGTACCTGTTGGTGCAAAGCATGAGGGCCTGGGGCAAACTGGGAGGAAAGTAAAGAGTAAAAGTTCAGATGCACAAAAGAAACAAACTCTGCCACACACAGTTTTTCCTTAATGACAAGCAGGAATTTAGAGGGGCACAGACATAGCTTAGCCACAAAACAGTGAATTCTGGTAGTGAAATCTCATATGGAAACCAAAGCAGAGTTAAGGATGGTGTACCTGTCTGGGCTGTGGTGCAGTGTTCATCTGTGGTGATGGAAAGACAACAGAGGGAGGCTGGCCTGAAGGATAGGCAGCCTGCAGAAAATATAAAGCAGTGTCAGAGGACTCTGGATAATCCTGGTTATGCTGATGTTTAAAAGCTTTTTGGTTCTTACCTGGGATAGTCCTGGTGACTGGGCGGGGTGGGGAACAGCTGGGGGTCCCGTTATAGGCTGTGGTGGTTTATTCATTTCCTGTGGTTCTGCATGAGGGGGCCTCACACCTGCCTGCCAAACTAGTGAGTCAGCAAAACATGCTTAATAATAGGTTACAACTAAACAGGTGCTTTCAAAGACAGTGCTGGTATGACTCGCATATTTATAAAAGCATTCCATTGCCAACATAAAACGAACCTGATTTTCAATGATAAACTATGACAGTAGTTTGCACTGTACTTTTGATGGTGAAATAGTCACTATATATTCGGTCACTTATGGGTGCAGTTTAATTATGAAGAGCTTTGTTTACTCACCTCCAAATTAGTATTCTGAATCCTTTAGGAGTCCTTGTGTAGTGTTCTATCTATGTGGATGACACTGCAGAAAATAAAAAGTATAAAAATCTTAGAAAGAAACGCACCAGAGCATGGAGCAATTATTAGTCAATGGTTTACATGTCAATCTATGATGCCTCAAGAAGCTGCAAACACAAAAAATAAAAACATTTCAGGAGAATGTAACAGTGCTGTGAAAGTCTTAGCCACAAAGACTTTTGTACTGTAGTTTTGTTGGTGATAGTCCTTATATAGTCGGTCACTGATGGATGCTGCTTAATTATACCGGGTTTCATTATACACTGACTAGTTGTTAATGAAAATCAGTGGTTTTGTATATTTCTATTGTGGATGACTACTCCCCTCTTTAAACACCTCTGGCACTCACTTCTGATAAGAGCAAGGTCAAGTTCGCCCTCAAGAGCATCTAGATGTATCCCCATGGTAACGCTTTTTCAAATGCACCATTATGTGTCATTACTGCCGTACCCTTTAGTACTTCACTGTTAACCAGCATTATATAACCACATAAAAAAATTTTGAAAGGCCGCATTACAGACAACAGCAGCCAAAACTATGACTAAACACTAGGGGTGTAACAATATACCAATGTCACAGTTGGGTTCATATCACAGTTTTGGAACCACAATTCAATTCAGTTCAAAGTGTTTGTTGTGGTGACGGGGTTTATGGCAAGGCACAAACAATGCTAAAGAACACTAGATTCACTTGTACCTTCATAATAATAATAATAAATAATAATACTTGAATGAGGAATTCCCTACCAAGAAGTCCTGCATTTTTAGTAGGAGCTACAATTTTAGTAGGAGCTACAATTATTGGTTGCATTCATGTGCTGATTTATATTTTTTGCTGTTTTTGGAATATACTTGCAGAAATGTCATTCATAACTACTAATAACACAGTTAAACTTTGTCACTGCTAACCATAGTTCTCTTAAATAAATGAAATTTAAACTTTTTACTGTGGAGGTATCAAGAGCGTTAAACATGACTGCAGCAAAAACAGGAAAGACTAAATGAACTACAAAACATACCAATGTAACAATATACACTGTGTATAGTAGCAAGTCAATGCAACCAGCCTCTAAAAAGCATAAACATTTGATCTCTATGAGTAAGTACAAAAAGGGTGGAGGTCTACTAGTGTCAATTCAGATAAGACCAACTCACACCCTTTAGATGTAATACACATACAGTCTGTCATAATCTCACAGCTCAGCTGATAAAGGATGACCATGCAGGAGAGCAGCTGGGTAGTTTAGACCAGGGGTTGTGGAGTAAAGTCTCTTCATTGTGGAATAAATCTGGGGGTGTCTGTTTGCCCCCGGTGACCCTCACACAATAGAGCAGGACTTACTATACAGCCCTGCATTTTTAATCCCAACAGATGGCAACCAATAAACACACCCTCAAATAAACACACTCAAAAAAGGAAAAAAAGACCCGGCTTTCTGAGAGGGTGGGGGTAATGCTGGGAAACTGTAACACGTGGGATATGCAGTTACTGAATGAAAAAAACTCAATGCATTACATTTTTAATGTTACACATTCATCCAAAATCACTAACATTGCATTCAGGGTATACATTTAATTAGTTTATGCATTCCCTTGGAATTAAACCCATGATCTCAGCATTGCTAGTGCCATGAATAACCATATGAGCTACAGGAATGCGTCTAAATGCATGTACGTGCACTGTCAATTTTTTATTTTAACCAGACTCGTATATGGGCTTTAGCCTGACTAAAATCGTATCAGTCTGTTTTTTTGCATAATCTGACTAACAGACCTGGATGATGTGATAATACCTCTGCTTCCCCCAGTATGTATTTGTGTTAATCAGTTAATACATTTGTGCTCATGTATTTGTGCTAATCGCCATTTTGCTCATGCTCTGACAGACAGATGTGTTGTGCCTTCTCTGTAACATATATGGGTACATATTCAATTACAATGATGTCAAGTATACCTGGACCGACAGATTAAGCTCATAGCTTGACTAAGCAAAAACCTATAGTAGCTCTGTTACCACTATCCAAGTACATGGACTTCATAGTCTTAAGACTTTAGTCTTAAATCCTAAGGATGACAGCAAACTGATTTCAAGAACCAAAAAACGTTACACCAAAGGCACCCATTAAATTCACTGAAACAAACCCACTATAGTAAATCATGTTACACAGCCATGAGGAAATAATAAAGGAGATGAAAATGCTAATTAAATAACTTGATTAAATCCTCAACATATTTAAACACTGAAACTCAAGGTAACCAGTTTCTCATATTGCTCAAGTGAAGCTCCAAACAGCCCACCCACCCCCTCCGCCCCAAAAGATTTTGACCCAACGACTGTTAAAAAAACGAATATATAAAAAGTTAAAGATGCAAACCAAAATGCACGAATACAAAATATTTACTTTAAGTATGATTTCCAAATGTTAACGTTTATTTAAGATCGACATCGAGGAACATCGAAACTGTAGGAAATCAGCAGACTGCTCCTACAGACGTGTCACACTGCAGCCATGATGCACTGCCGGCTAACAGCACTAGCCTCCATATGTCACTGACACGTTCACATGCACCCCACTAGTAACACTCTGACATTCTTTTTGTGACATTCTTTTTTCAACCCCAAAACCTATATCTTATCAAATAAAAAATAAAAAACAATCGAGGGACCTGTAGAAACTAAAAATCAAGCCAGGCCTTCTGTACATGTGAGGGGATATATCGATTTCAACGCACTAGCTTATTAGCTACCCCTTCCAAATACCCGCAATACTGAAAGCCGAGGGTTAGCGAGTGCACGTTATAACCAATGCACCAGTTTTGTTCAGCTTATCGTGTGCAAGCAATACTTTAGCAAAGTTGCTGGTAAGAATACATTCAAATTCAAAGTCATGCGCCACGAGAACTTACTCCAATGTCCGCGTGCTGAAACTCCTCTTACAACTCAGACGTTTAACAGTAATAAACGCTGTGGAAAGAGGCAAAAACAAGCTGTCTGCAGCCTACAAGACAAGTAATCCCAAACTGCACCACCATTACCGGCACGATCTCTATGGCCGCAATTTCCATGCTGCCCAAATTCCTGTGAATTGACTGCCAGAATGTGAACCAGTATGATTCTGTGGAACTGGAAAAATGTGTGATCTGGATGAAAGCACGATTCTGGTGTATAATTGTCAGGATGTTATGCGAAATATACAGCGACACGTCGATTAAAAGGCTTTAAAGTAGGAAAATGTCTGTTACGTGACCATACGGCAACATTACAACCGTCAGACTCAATGTAGGCCCACTTGGCCCCTGACGATTATGGTTTTATAAAGCGGCTATCGAAGTTAGCATAGGCAAGAAGATTACTTACCCGGCACCGCGGACAAATAGGAAACTTGAGAGCAGGACTTCGTCAACGTGTTTTTTAGAAGTTTATTATATTTTACTTATTTGAAGGCGTCTTCGTTTCCACGGGGATGTTTGAACTGGTCAAGTATGAAGTGGTGGCTAGCTGCTGACACTTTAAGTTTAAATCCCATGTAGCGTGGAAAGACGAGGAAAAAGTGACAGTATGTGGGGAAAAATAATAAATACAGTTTTCAGACGTTACTGCTGACAAAGATGATGCCCCCAGAACAAGCCTCTTGACTGGAGGTCCATGATTAAGGCGCGGATGGTGACGGATTGCCGGTAAGTTGATCAACGTCGTCTGCTAATAAACGCGATTACAACAGAGCCATGGTACTACAGCGTCTCTCCCCTTGAGCCCGCAAACCGGACGGAGTGCTCGTTGAGCCACGTGACTACTTCCGGGTTAATCAGCACAACCACATGGATCGTTAGCCAAGTGTACGAAGAAGACGGATATAATAAAAGTCT
>JAZGTK010003026.1:0-28910 GCA_036877625.1 Ambastaia sidthimunki | reverse complement strand
GTGTGTGTGTGTGTAAAGTTTCTATAGTGTGTAAAGTGTCTTCTATAGTGTGTGTGTATATATATGTATAAAATTATATATATATAATTTACTTACTGCACATTCTGCCTAGTTTCAAGCGTGACTTGCATAGCTGACTGCTGCACAAGGTTAACCTAAGGAGATAACTAAACGTACAGAAAATACGTACAGAAACGTACAGAAACTCATCAAAATTTGTAGACAAACATGCCCATTTACATATGTTTTATGCAAATATAATCCCCCATTCTATCTTTTTAGCATTTCAAATCAGTTTTAGACATTTATGAAACATGTCTGTCATTTTTATGATGAGTGCATAATTTAAATGAATGATGTTCTGGTGCTCATGTAAGAATCATGTGGGCATTGCATGTCTGGTGTGTGATATTTATGAGTCATTGTGCTGATGACACAGATTGACAGCTGCTCTCACGAAGCTCCAAATCTTAAACACACTTCTGTGAAATCATGAATACACACGGATCATTTCTGGACATGTTACAGACACACCCATCAGCAAACCTAGCAGTTAAACAGACAAACATCAAAATAAGTGTGATGTCAATTTTATTTTGTCAGATACACTCTGGTCAACAACTCTTAAGCAGTACCTCTGTAAACTTAAAAATGAATATGAACAGATTTTTAGAAATATGCCTCTATCTGCCATTGCTCAGTGAGAGACTGAGAGTAAACTTATCATACATGGGAATTTAGCCATATTTAATCTGTTGAAATGTAAACACTTGCATACTGATTTCTGTAGTTATATCTCACAGGAATATGTTAGTCACAGTGTCACACAATCCAACACGTTTGTTGCGGATATCACAATTAAAGGTAGGGTTGTCAATTACAGAGAGGCTAGCAATAGCAAGCTAGTTTTGAAAGCATAAAATCCCAGCTTCCCTTCAGAGCACAAGTAGGACATCCTAACATTGCATTCGACCCGAATACAATGATTGGACGAACATTGAAGGCTCATGCTCCTTCAGAAGATATATAAATATATTTAGACAACTTAATTTAGTGATTGCTATCAGAATGAGAGATTTTCAACCAGCATACCAAAACATGTTTTGGGGAAAAAGTCTGCCAACCCTGCCTATAAAGTATTTTAATATATAAAGAGAATAACACAGAGAAAACCAGAAGCCAATAGACTCAAACAAGAACAAGAGCCAAACTAATAGGAAACTAATAAGACAAACTCAAGAGCTTTACAGAAAAGAAACACAAAACTAAAGATAACTGTAACAACATTTGAGACCAATAAACCATCTAATGCTACACAGCATCACAGAGTCATAAAACACCTGAAATCTTCTTTAGATGTTCCAGCATGTAGCATCTGAGCTCATGGCAACGTGCCCAAACACAAGAAGTGAAATCATTTAAAATTCACCTCTCTGTCTGAAATTATAGATATTGTGAAAATTAAAATCTTTGAAAATATAATCTTGCATATATTGAGCTGCAGAACATTTTAACATCGGTCTATAAAACACAAGCTTTACAGAAAAATTACAAACGCTGCTGGAATCTCTACGATTAAGATCAAACGGCTAATGAAGACTGAAGCTAATGCTACATGACTTTCATTACATTTTGTCATTTCAAAACAAGACAATACAGAACAAGTAATAAAGTTTACAATGTACTGGAAGCTTTGTGCATACTGTAAACTTTACAATGCTGTTTTTGACAGGCTATATCCCAAAGATAAATCAACCTCTGATTTTATTGTACTCTGACCACGCGCAAGGTCTAAATGCATCGTCGCAAACAAATCAACTCTTGCAACGCAGGCTTTTATCAGCATGTACAAAAAGGCCTTTATTTACCCTTTGAAAGCAATAGGCAAAATGTGCCGATCTCTTTTGTGTGCCCTTACAGAGAGAGAGAGAGAGAGAGAGAGAGAGAGGGCAGGCCAAACCACATGCTGCGGATGCATGATGCATCGGACGTTCTTTAATAACTGTTCTCATCACCTTCTGCACAGAAGAAAGAAAAAACAATATGTGTTCAGAGGATGCTTCCATTTATCTGCCAACGAGACCACGTGCCACGCGGCCCATCCCAAAGAAAAGCTTTAGCAAGAAACGTAACCCGCAGCAATGCGCTGTTGTCTAAGAAGCATTTGCTGTATGGTTTGTTTACCCGTGTGTGCATTTATAAATCCCAAGGGTGCAGCAACCTGTGTCTAACTCACCCGCAGGGCCTGCGAGTATTTTTCACAACAAAATGAAATTTTATGGCATGCGAGATTAGCCGACTAATGCAAGGTCAAAAATAATAGAATCAATAGGTAGGTCTGACCATGTTAACATTTACAGAAAATTACAGGCTGAAAAGCGCTGTCGAAAACAGAATGAAACGAGTCTCAGCTGAATTCATATTGATGCTTTTTCATTATTTCTCATAATTTGACTTTTTTGTGCACTGTTGCGGTCAGCGACTGTGGTTTATCACCCTTTGTGAGCATACGTGTGTGTGTGTGTGTGTGTGTGTAAGCGAGTGAGAAAAAGACTATGTCTTTAATGTTCAGCAGGGTCAATGTACCGCTGTCAGCTACCAATGACTTCTCACGGCCAATCAGATTGTCTCATTTTAATTGATCAATGACATTAACACTGTTAAAGAGAATCATGTGACCTTGATCTATGAGCTGGGCAGATGTGTTTTAAATGTGCTTCACTTACAACAAAACCAAAAACAGAATCAAAATCATAATATTAAAGAACAAGAATAAAAACAAATAAAAAAACAAACCCACTAAAAACAAATTAACATTAAATTAACATTAAAAAAACATGTTAAAATAGGAAGTTGTTCTGGTCCCTCAACATTTTCTATTGGAGCAGGAAACTTTTCCTCTCTGGAAATATTTTTTTTAGAGGCTTCTTAGAGGCTTTAAATGAATTCGATAGTTTCTGATCTATCATATACTGTACATTAACATTAAAGAAACGTTTTACTAATGTTACTAATGACTAATGTTACTAATGTTACCACAAGAATGTTTTGATATCTTTGAAGATATGCTTTTCAGAAAACGCTAGCCAACGTTCCCAGAACGTTCCCTGTTAGCTGGGATGTTGCACGAGCATCAGTTGCATCAATTTACCGGGAAGTGGCAAAGGCAACCGGCAGCAGCTCCAACAAGCTGATGTTCCTTCTTGTCTTACAGTTTTTGTGTACAACATCAATATCAGCCAGCAGTTCACGGGTGAATGTCGCCTGTTCAAATCCATTGTCACTCTCTCTCTCTCTCTCTCTGAAATGAAAATAACGGTTATGAATGAGCTTCTACTGGCTGCCATTCTTCCATCAAGTGTTTTTATTGCTGTCATTATAGTTTAACATCGCACTGTTAATTCTGTTAATTAAAAAGCTGATTGCTTTTGCCAGTCTGTGATCTCCATTTGGTGAGTCCATATGGTGGAAGATTACTTGTTGTAAATTTCAATGAAGTCGTATCAGAGCCTGAATACATATAATCAAGCAGTACAAGTCCTGAAATTAAGTCTATAAAACCTCAATTATATATGTACTTGCATTGGTTTGTATACCTCCATTTCGCCTAATATCTAACTGTTGTGCTAGAATGCCAATTTATGGAGGACGTGAAGCTTAATGATATCTCACGTACCTGCCGTAGCCCTTCAGCGCATGCTGAAAATGCATTTGCGCAAAAAATGCGCAATAGTATTTATGTGTTGACAAAAACCCACGCAAGCCTGTAAGTTAACAAGGTAAATACACAGACAAACATTGTTGTGCACATAGAATTAAAATCCACGAAGCATCAAGGAAACAAAACGATTAGATGCTGTGTGTAACCCAGCAGTCAAACCAGCACTGTTGCATTTAGAGTAAAGTTTGGGATTAGATGATAAAGTTAAAGTACAAACTCAGTTAACAATTTTAGGTTGTAAGAACGTTTCTGCAACATTTCCATTGAGTAACAGAAACGTTAAAAACATAATTTTGAAAGGTCTAGAAACATTCAAAAAGATTTAGACGTTGTATTACTGTTATTGCTTAAACATTATTTAATTTTATTTATTCTGTAACATTTTTAAAGGATCCATTAAAAACTACAGTATATTATAATGTTTTTGATATATGATAATGTTAAAAAGTTCTACTAACCTTACTGCACTTTAAAAAGAACTTTTAGAGAACATTAGCCAGCGTTCTGGAAATGTTCCTTGTTATCTGGAAATACATGTGTTACACTTTACCCTCCCTGTTTACAACGAGACTTTTCAGAAATCTTTTCTAATAAAATGTCCTGTGAATCATGCACAAAAAGACCAGGAATATTTAATAAAGGAATTAGAAAGGATCAGTACTGAATTCTTGCTGTATTTAGATTTTGAAGAGTTTACTTAATATTTTAGCGATCGGATGAAATGACCAATAGTAGCATCCGCTTTAATGCTCTTTACGACTAGCAAACCTGCTACAGAAAACAAGACCACAGTTTGCAACTCACCCGTCAGCAAAACAAGAAGCCCCTCTTGCCACAAAGCATGCTCATAAATCAGAATGACACAAAAGCTGATGGTCTGTGATAGGGTGTTTTTATTGGTGCCCAGTGGCTCTATAGGAGAGCTTGTGTGACTGCTCACATATGCTAACCGCGTCTTGTAAGAATCCCATAAACTAATGGTGCACAAACTCGGAAGGCATATCCGACCAATGATTTGCAAAGAGAAGTCACTAGGGGATGACTGTTCTACAATTAAACAAGTCACAAATATGGTTTCAGCAGAAGGTATGCAATGAAGATCGCTCCCAGAATTCCGCAGTGGGCCTCAGCCTTGACGCATTCGGCTAACACAGCATGACTGCTGCGTGAGACGGCCGCGTAGATCCAAGGTGACCTATCAAGTATGTTTAGGATGGACAGAAAGAGTGCATGTCCACCTGGAAAACTCGATGACAGCGAAGCTTCTTATTTAAACCATGCGGGTGTGTGCGTGTTAGACTTATGCAAAATTTACCGCCTCACACTTCCCAGGAGGACGCCTTTGCGGAACGTTCCAGAGCGAAGCGCTGGGCGGATGGGAACTAGGTCTAACCTGAAAAAGCAGCACTTCTCATGTCAGAGGAACTCATTGTGCTCTGATGGTGATGAGCATGAGGAAAGGAGGTTTGTTATGCAAGCCCGGGCTACTGTTTCATCTAAATCGGACATCTCCTGGCCACAGGCGTTTTATGCTAGCAGGGTGTCAGAAAACATGTCTGTGAGTGACACTTTTCTCATGACAGTGATACTATGTAGGTACGCGTGAGGAGGAATCTCACGATGGACCGAATTCAGCCTGAAATCACACACGCATGCAACTGAGTAATTGTGAAATTACGAGAATAAAGAATTTCTCACTTGTGACATTATTTTCAAGACAATTAAGCACCCCCTACGACCTAATTGTGATGAAAAAATGTCACAATGCAAAATAACTTAAGCTTATTATAGTTGAGATTGATCCAAAGAGATTTCACTGTGTGCAAACCTACCCAACGTCACAGAAATCATAACCAAGCAACCAGCAAAATGACCTACTGCTTATCAATTTTGTCAGTCACGGCTGCTTATAGAACAAAAACACATTTCTCTGCGTGAAAGAGATTATTAGAGTTTTTATCCCTTACTGCTGCATTGGGCTGGTTAGAAGTCTCTGCTACAGTTAAACAGGCCGTTGTGCTGGTGCTCATTTAAGACTTCTGTATGTAAATCTCCTCTGATGTGATTGGCTAACCTGTTTGCATGTGAAATTAGTAACAACACTTGTTTTCCATGATGTGTCCCCTTTAAGTGACAAGTTTAAACATATGGCTTGCATAGAAAATTAATTTACCAGCCAATTAATTGACTAAGCATCTGCACACTTTGGTCATGTGACAGCTGTGACAAGGATTTGATGACAGTTTTATTCTGGGAATTTTGCTGCGCTGCACCATAAAATCCATCTTTGAGAATAATTCGTAATTACGCAGTGCGCATGTCAACCTCACAATCCCTAGCAATAACTTTCAGCAGCGTTCTCACGTGTCTGTGTCAGGTTGAGAACCGGCCTTCTTATCCCTCTGATGACCAACAGTGGAGGCGTTCTGATCTTGAACCCCAACCCTCTGAACCCAGAAGCTCCAGACCAACACATCTCTTCCTTCCAGCAGCAGAAAGCTGTCACAACTGACATTATCATGTCAAGCCCATACCGCACGGATAGTAAGGCACAATTGACCCAGGAGAGCGACGACTGGCCTACTTTAGGTGATTTCTGCAGGCAGGGACGGGAAGCTGAGCTCTGAAGGACATCAGACCTACCTGGGCTCTCACACTTCAGCTGGATGTCTGGGAGGGATTTGTTAACGTGGAAGACTGCAGAGGTAGATCTAATGAGGCTTTGGACTTTCTGTGACAACGTTTGGACAAGACAGGCTATTTCTATCTTGAGCTGTTATTTAGGTAGAGTGAAGGATTAGCAGACTTATATGACTGACAAACTTTTCAGATGATGTCAGCAGTTTCTGACAGTTCAAGGAACCCAAAACTAAAACATTATCATCATTAACTCACCACATTAATCCAACCCTTCGTTGTTTTTGCACTTCTAAGTAAGATTTAAGACACTTAAAAGTCTGTGTATGATTTCTGCTATGAATCATAAAAGTATAATAAAAAGAGTCTATACTATTTGTATGCTACATTTCTAGTTTTCTAAAGCCATATGAACAAAGATCAAAACATCACATGACAGACAAGAAACAATGATAATTGGTTCATTTGTAGCTCATTTTTAATTAAACACAAGCTTTAATGAGATTTAATCACAAAAACATTGCAGAGTTGGGAAGACACAAGGGTGTGTAAATAATGACAGCATTTTCATTTGAGTGAACTCTTCTTTTAAGAGTCTTTCTGTGGTTGCCACAGTGTTGCTTTGGTGTTCTGGGTGATTAATTACTGGCCAAAGTTTAAAGGGACCACCCCAAAGAGTCAAATTTAATATTTAGAGTTACAAGTCTAATAACAAACACGTATGAGCAACAGTAATACTGATGTTCACCTTAACAAGCACCAATAGATTTTACAAAACCAACATAACAGCTTACAAGGAACGTTCTCAGAACATTGACTAACATTCTCTAAAAGTTCTCTCAAAGTTATTAAAAATGTTCTTGCTATACATTAGTAGAACTTTTAATGTTATAAATGAAAAATAGTTAATAGTGGAGCATTTTAAAAACACATAGAATCAAGAAATAACGTTAAAACGTTAAATTTACATTTTGAACGTTCCCAGAAATTTTTTACATTTTTGTTACTTATTGGAAATGTTCATACAAACATTCCTACAACCTAAAATTGTTAGCTGGGATGAATCTCAGGCTAAAGAAGAAATGACACCTGTTTGGGAAGGGAATGAGAAAAACTCACGCTTTATTATTTTCAAAACTGCTACGGTGTGTCTGATTGTTACGGTCTGTATAACAGCGGAGAACATCCACAAAGATTTCAGATTGAAGAGTCTTGGAACGCACCACACACACTCTTGCTATATAACTCTTGTCTTCACAGGTCTTTGAATGCTTTGACAACACAGAGCTGTCTGTGCCAGCCAATGTTCTCATGGTGAAGGAATGCCACAGTTTACAGGATAAAGACAGACACCCAACACATTCTGATATACAGTATCGCTTCGTTCTCTCTCTCTGGTTTTGACATCTATCAGTTAAGGATTGAGACGAGCTCCAGACTGTCTGCGTTGAAGTCGCATGGCGTGAGAATCGCAGACGGCTGATCTCTGGCCAAGTTGAAATATTTACCCGCTGAATGCAGGTCTCACCTTCAGTAACTTGTTAGTAAATTTGAAAACAATTGTGAGAATCAGACATCATGACTCCTTATCATTATAATCTGCCAATTTGACACAAACGGGTGGATTGACACAAATTCCTCTTGTGATTGTGGGTGCGTCGCAGTTATCATCAAGTATTAACTTAATTACTTAAAATTAGTGATCAGATCATCATGAATTATGGGATTTTTGGAACATGTTTGCCGTCTCTAGAAAGGGCAGAACAAGGAATGTTGAACAACCAGTGGATTCTTATAGGATTATTTTGGGTTTAATACATTGTAAGCTCTGAATTCAACAAGCAAAGAAGCAAAAACAAAGGCAAATTATGGTGAGTCTTTTAGTAAAGAGAGAGAGAAAATTGCATTTAGAGTAAATACGAGTAAATGCACTTACAATGGAAATTGTACCACAGAGTTGAACAGCAGAACCAAACAGAAGCTTTTTGGTACCTCACAGGAAGTTGCCATCGTCAACATCCACCAAACCTGAGCTCATGTTCCAGTCTACTGGATTTTGTTAAAAATGCAACACAATGTTAAGAACTGTCGCTACAAAAGTCATGAGGTTGATTGAAATCAATAACTTTAGAGTATTTACAGCTAAAGAAACACAAGTTTTCATTCTGAATTGCATGCAATAAGAAACTAGAAAAAGCTATCAATGGATTCATAAACCTGCATTCCTGCATATGATGATAAAACGTTAATTTTCAGTTGAACTAACACCATGTCTTGTGTGGCTTGTTCTGTATCAATTCACACACGTTCAGTGTTCATTCAAAACTTATTTCTACAGACAAAGCACAACCAACCTAATCTCCCATAATTCCCTCCCACAATGCAATGAATACTCTACATAAACACATCAGTCGCCAATGCCTTTTCCAGCACCGGCCCCTATAAAACCCCTACAATTTGATGCAATTTCACTTTTTAATTAAGCCGTACCGTGTCATAAATCACGAATCAGCATAATTAACAAAATAACAGAGGCTGATAATGTACCGGCTTGCCTTAAATCTCCAAAGGTCCCATCACTGGGCAGTAATAAAGAGCGAATAATGGTGTAGCTGCTTGATATTTTGGTGCTGGGGAGTGTTGGGGAAATAACACCTTTAACAGCACCGCGGTCTTAATTTGTAGAGGCCGCCTTGTGCTGCTCTTCTCTGGAGGCAGGTCATTTATCATTTAGGCGGCCGTTATTTTTAATGAGTCTGTTATCATTAATTTTAGGGTATCCCACCTTACCATGACATGGATAGTATTTCTTTTATATAGGACAGAGGATTTATGCCGGCCTCTCTCTCTCCCTCTCTCTCATCAGCCAAAGCTGCTCTCTTTCTTTCACTGTTGTTCTGCCTCTTTCTTTCCTTCTTTTATCTTTCTTTACTTCTTTAAAACTATCTCTTGGTCTCTCTCTCCCTCTCTTTTTTACTTTCTTTCTCTTCTTTCTTTCAGTAACTCTCCTTTATCCATTTTTCTCTTTCTCTCTATCTTTCTATTTCATTCAATAACATTCCTTTCGTGTCTCTCTCTTTCTGGACAGGAAGCTGTCATGCTGGTCATCCCAATGGCTCTTCCGGAATAGGGTTAGGAATTAAGAGCCACTTCCTATTCAGAAATAACAGAATACTCTGATTTTAAAAGTGTTTTTTTCAATGTTAAAATAGTTTCCGCTAGCTTGATTAATACATGAGAAAAACATTAGCCCTGTGACTCTATGACACTATCAAAACATTGTTTGTTTATGTAACCGACACAGCAACAGTGGCCCAACCAATGGCGTGAGTTTAGGGTGGGACCATCTGTCCAATAGGAGGAGGAATTCACGTTTGCTGAAGCTGGTGGTGCAGAAATGAAAACTTCACCTAAAAATAAAGACAAACATTTAGAGTTTAGTTTTAAATCTACTTTGAACAAAGCAAATCAAACTAAGTTACGTTTTCGTTTAGCATTTTTGTTTAAGGCAAACTAGAAGGAGTTCTGCCCACCTGCAGACTACATCCGAAAGCCATTCATTGTGGATGCTCCTTCCTTGAACATAATCTGTAACATCACTGGCAGATGAATGTAGGTGCATTGCAGTGGCACGTTTGCAGGTGTGGTTATTTTAGGGCAGACGAGAGCTTTGCTAAATGCAATAACTCATCCCTTGATGTGGCCTCTCATTGAGCTCGTGTCAGGCTATGACAAGACATGACAGGTTTTGACAGTTTATGACAACAGGTCAGCCAACACATCTGATTCTCAGCTTGTTAACCAGCGCTAACTAGCGCGTTCTCTTAATGCCGGTGATAAAAGTAATTGTGAGATTGTTGTTTGTTTCTCGTTTTTTAATTATCGGCTTCTTTTTAGTTGATGCTAGATCAAAACACATTACCTAACTACAATAAATCAAATTAATCTCTTAAAGGAACAGTACACCCCAAAATAAAAGGTTTGTTTGTGTTCCAGGGATAAAACAACAATTTGGGTTTGAAATGCCATGATGGTGAGTAAATGATGGCAGAAGTTTCATTTAATGTGCTTGTAGTTGCTATGGAAACTTTACTCTCATTTGTAAATGTATATAAGTCTGCCATTTTACTAACATTCTCAGAATACAATTCATCACAATCAGTGTGTGTGTGTGTGTGTGTGTGTGTGTGTTGTCCTGCAAAACAATAGAAACCATTTAGCCAAAAACAAAACCACTTATACTGTATGTTTCTGTTTATCTTTTTCCTCTTTATTTTAACATGATACCTTGGTGTGAATATTACGCTCCCTTCAAAAAATACCGTGAATGCGTGCGCCAATGTTTTCAGTGTGTAATAATGCACGTTTATTGTTCAATGCAGTACAGAACGAGGATATGTCAACAGTCAAAAATATGTGCTGGAACAATGAAATGTCTGTTTAATGTGAGATGTGTGGGTGGAGTGTCAGGCTAGTTCCGTTGATTTATGAGGTTCCAGTGTTTTTTACAGTAAGGCTTAGCTCAATATGTCCTGAGTGCTACATCCTGTTGGGAGCGCTGACCGACATGTGTTCCCGTGTTGGAATGGTGTGGCGTTCATCTCTGGCCAGAATCTCCATGGTGCTTATCACCGCCATATGGGATACTGGCACAGAAAGACAGTGCGGCAAAACTGTAATGAAAACGCAGGGCTGCGTCAGATGACTGCAGACAGTTGGGTTGTATTAAGTCAGATACTTTTACGGTATATAACATAACATTTACATTTAAAGAGCAAATATACAGTATCACTATAAAGTATTTAAAGAGATGGACCACACTTAAACATGTATAGATAAATATGGAGGGAGTGGCATGTATTTTAACTAAATAAAGATCAACTTTCAAGCTAAACATAAAGATAATAAATAACAGGCAAATAAAAAAAAACATTGTGATATATTCTGGTTGACAAACTTCAGTGTAACATGTCTACAGTAAATGTGAAGTACAACTATACTTACTCTGCTAAGACTCCTGTGTGAAGTTTAAGAGCACTAACTTTACACATCCCTTAAACATCACGAGATTGTTAATTGCAAAGAATAACATTCACTGATTTGTCCAAAGGTATCTTAAATTTATTTAGGGCCTGCTGCATGCACTCCAGGCCTTGCAGATTTACTTACGCCACGAACGACTAATAAGACACATGCACACTGTGGGTAGCTGCACATGGCGCATGCCACAACGCCATGTTGCGCACGCATGCCAACACGCCCACACGCGCGCGCCCCATGCCCGCAATTCTATCAACACAAACCTCCGCACACCCATGTACCCAAATAACCACAGCCAAGCCCACACACGGTTCTTTGGCTGGAGTTACGTGGCAGAAACGGGGAAGGTTTGCACCAGGGGCCTTTCCAGCTTCTGCCAAGCTTAAAAAAAACCTTCGACAGCACATTTTAGGCATTAGAACTTCAATGAATCTCTTCAAAGCGCTTTACGTGGGAGATTATCGCGGCGTCGCGCGCTAGATAAACCCACAAAGATCGTGTTTATGTTTAAAAACAGTTGCGACGCAGCCATATGTCACATTTTCTCAGCTGCAACGGGTCTTGTGTACGCTATGGTCTTAGATATCAAGCCTGATATACATTGCGAAAACACAGTCCCTAGACAGGCAGACCCTTCATCTAAAGTTATTGCCATGCTGCCTGGGGTAATACATCACGAATTCTGTAAGGACAATGCTAAGAAGCGCAATCTGAGGACAAATGTATCATAGTTGCACAGTGAGCATTTTGTTACAAATAATGTTGTCATCAATTTTCATCTTTTGTTTAAACATATTAGTCTTTTGGACAAGATAGGTCATATTTCAGCAGTTTGATAAATTCTCCCTTCCTGCCTTTTCACAGAATGTGCACTTAATTAATTACACAACCTTTAATTGGACAGATTATTCCTAATGGTTGTGCGATGCTAAATGTACAAACTCAGAGAAGACTCAGGACTCATTATTTTAATGCCAAATTCTCAGCTAGTTGTAATCAGTATATTTCAAATAATTAATCAGCTTCACGTCGCAAGAAACATTCGGCCTAAAATAGACAAATTACGCTCTCATTTGTGTTTTTTTTTACAACCCAAATACCGTCCTGTTCTGTAATATCACAGATGTGGTGCTTTATTAAGGCAGAGAGTGTTTTTTTCGTAATTTTATGATATCTGCAGGCATTTGGGTGTTTAATTAGGGCGGTAATGTCCGGTGATGTACGTGATGGATTTTTACGGAAGCCGGTTTTAACTATCTGAGGCAATATCATAAATCACAACCTTGGCTGTAATGCTCGTGTGAGTTTGTTTAATTAGGATGTCCACTGAGAGACTCAGGGTGTTGCTGGGTTTGCACAAGAAATGCTAGTTATACAAACACAACAGAGATTTTGCATCTCATTGTGCTCGATGCCACTGAAAAACAATGAAGAACTAATAACTTATTTGCACGTTGATAATCATAAAGATTGCAGGAGTCTTGTGGCTTTGTTAGCTCGTATCTCCTAATGTTCTGTTTCTATTTAAATTACTCTCTGTTATTTTGTTCCTTCCCATTTGAGTTCTGTTCCAAAACCTAGTAAGCCGTCTAGATGTCTGCTTACATAAGCAGCTGTCTTCTAAGGCCCATCACAGAACCCTATACAGTAACTGACTGTCTTGAATCGTTCTATAGGCAGCCATTCACATATTACACCCACTCACTTATACACAAAACACAGCAGATAAATACACTGCACACACAAATATTGGTTAAAATAGTACATTTTAGTCATGAATGAAATAAGTATTTGAAATAAACATTTCTCTTGAACAAATTGATCTTTTCACCGAGGTTACTGCAGTGCATTCTGGGATTGCTCTAAAGCAGGACACAGGCAATACAGCCCTAGAACTTAAGCCAACGTAATTAGTTCACCTATCATTAGTAATACTAGACAGCTCGGTAGGCTTTAAAACAAAGCAATAACTTGATCTTATTGAGAAATCCTCTCAAGCTAATTCAGTCATGCTAATTAGCACAAGGACACAATTTAAAGTTAAAAAGGTTGTGATGAGACGAACGATCGTGGCCTGCGCTGGCTGTGGCTCTGAATCTGTGTTCAGGCCGTTACAGCTGTACCGCACCAGACCTCATGGAAGCAGGTTCAAATTGGGGGCTATCAATGTTTAACGCACCCAGCTGGATAGGAGCTGGTAAATGTGGTGCGATGTGGTACGGGGGGCACGCAGGTCAGGTGACCACAGCGGGCACGAATGTCACTCCGTGCTCATTAATGTGACTGATAATACCATCTATCAGTCGTCTAATTGGCAATGAGGATCTGTGGAGGGTATTTTAACCGAGCCCACATATCCATCACGCAGCTGTGGACATGATGATGGCACTTCATTACCAGAGTGCTAACCAGGTAAAAGTCACATCCATTTGTAATGAGCGCGGGGGCTGCTTTCACTCCTGTCCATTTTCATTATGTAAAGTTCAACGCATATGTATGTGTATTGTAATTATCTTGATGAATATGCAAACGTACTTTTTATGCTTTGATTTCTCCACATAATGTCAGAGGCAGGCGAAGACCAGGACTTAATGTAAAACAAAAATGGTGTAAACAGTGTGTGCTGATATGGATTGTTAAGTGTGTGTGTAAATACACATGTGTATTTAGAGGGCAGTAAATGACGGATGAAATGGCAAACTTGCAACCTGCTCAACATGTTGACCACATCTCAGTTTAAAATGATAGGTACTGCTAAATACAGTACAGTATATACTGTAGAATTACAGTAATAGTAATAGACTGTAACTATATTTTTACATTTAAATTTTATTCAGAGGTGCAATCGAAAAAAAGGAGTCAGATTCAAGCCTGCATCATCCGCTCGAGCACCACGGCTCAACGCTTCAGTACACTTGCGCTAACCACTAAGCCACAGCTCTGACATAAAACATCACTTTTTTTCTAAACCGTGTGAGAAAGTGGCACGGCGGGCAACAGATCCACCTCCCTGGATGTTCCCTGGCCAGAAAAAATTGCCAATTCATCCTTTGCTGTTCATCCCACTACAAAAACTTTGCTAAAATGCCCAAAAGTCCATATTTAGTAATTCACATGTCAGTGATAATCATTTCCAGCCCTCTCAGACTGCAGCAATGAATCTTTGCTCTGCCTCTCTCTCTCCTCTTCCTCTCTTTCTGCTTCTCTCTCGCTCGTCCTTCCCATTTATTGCTTTGTACAGCAAAGCACCATTACTGATCTCTTCCAAAGCACAAACTAAAAATCTATCCCGTTGTCATTTGCTTCGCTGTGCCATCTATCATCTGGGAGCGAGTGGGGGGGAGTTTGGCAGCTTCTCAGCGCCAGAGAGGAGGCGCTGGAACAGGAGGTAGAGTCAAGGACTTTCACGCGCAACAAAAAAACTTGTCACAATTATTTATGGCTCTAGCTGGGACACATAATAGGACACATCAAAATGCTGTTTTTTTCCATCCCTTTCAGTTTTTTTCGCTTTTCTCTTCCCCTCCGCGGCGATGAGCGCCCTCACGTCGCCGGCTCCCTTGTTGAAGTGGGTCACAGGCATCTCTTGCCTTACACATACAATTTCCAAGACAATGGCGGAGCACTTGGGGAAGTGACAGTGACAAATACAGGAGGCCCCACCAAAAGCTGGGCAGGCTGTTACATGAGTGATTGCGCCAATAATCATGCAGGCCGTCACGTGGCCCTGGGGCAGAAGGAGGGGGAGAGAGAGAGAGCGAGAGAGAGAGAGAGGGAAGGGGGCAGAGAAGAGAGGGTGGGATGGACAGAGTGGGAGAGAGGAAACGTATAGTGAGATAGACAGATGGAGAAACAGTGAACTGAGTAAACAGGAGACGAAGTGTGTGTCGACAGGAAGGAGTGTGTATAAGCCATGATAGATAGACAGACATAAACACTGTCAGATTGATGGATAGACAGTTAGGTAGAGATAAAGTGGACAGACACACAGACAGAGATAAAGTAAACAGACAGACACACAGACAGAGATAAAGTAACAAGCAGACAGACAGATAGATGACAGACAGACAGATATATCTCTATCTAGAGAGAGAGAGAATGGGTATATATAGGAGTCAGAGTCTTGGTTGGGAGGGTATGGGGGAGTCAGGCCTGTGTGCATCTCTGGCTAACAGGTCCTGGCAAATCATTTTTTACTCCCTTATCAACCATCTGCGACTTCCTTCCCTCAGATGAGGTGCAGCTAAATGACTGTCACCCCACGCAGCGCGTCGCCGTGTTCCACCGCGGCGCTCGTAATTGTGAAGGGGTGGCTCGGGCCTGTTTCCTGCCGTGACCTTTCTTAAACTCGCCCGCCCTGGGAATTGGGTAGAGCCTGAGATTAAATTACTTCTCCGGCACCTCGGCCCCTTACCTTAAGTGCCGCAACTCGGCTGGGGTTCATGGGTTGGGGTGAAGGCCTCCCCACCCTGCCCTCTCTCACCCACCCATTGTGTTCTGCACCAGTAAGTCACATCTGCTATAGGGAACACAAAGCTACACATTTCCTTTGCCAAAAAGACCCTTAGAAACCGGGCCTAGAAGTCATATTACATTTTTGTAGCCATTTATTTAGGCAAGAATCAATATCTGTATTGCTTAGGGTTGGAGATGAAAGCAAATCTCTATCATTGCCAATATTACCATATTTTCACATGACAGATGACTGAACTGGCAACCCAGCATCACTCTAGACCACTAGCATCACCCAGAACTCTTCAGCAACCTCATAGCAACACCCTGAAAACCACTTTGCACATCTTGGCATGTATTTAGATATTTGCAGAAACTCTCTACAAACATTTCAAACTGTCTAAAATACACATGAACTCATTCGTAGTGAATTTAGTATATTTATATACTAAACAAATTGTATATAGATATGTTTATCATAAAGCCATTTAGAATGTTTTTGTAAACACACAGACACGCCCACACACATATATGCATATACTAAATTCTCTTAAAACGGCTTCTTGCAACAAAAATATTTCTGAATTTGTACATTAATATTTACATGAATATTTGCCACTAAACAAACTTCTTTATGTACATGAATTCCCTGGTGTCCTGCAACAGACTGTCCATCTATTCAGTGTGTAGCCCACCTATGGCCCGAGATGCTGGGATTGGCTCCAGCCCCCCGTGACCCTGAAGAGGACAAGCGGGTTCGGAAAATAGATGGATGTCCATTCTAGGATAAATAATTTGCATTGTAAACACCACAGTTTGTGTACAAAGTACACATAACTCATTCATTTGTCCTGTTTACTATGATATGACCCTTAAAATATCCAACAACACACGAGACACACGGACAAATAAACAGAGACATTTCCTCATGAAAAGTTTAACTTTCTTTAAAAATGTGCGATAGCTTATGAAGCGGAGTACGGTTTCATTTCTTCACGATGTTAAAATCTAGTCATATTAACAGTATATTTGAGAAATATCACCACACCTGAGCGTTCGCTAAATCACTTTCAAGCATGTACATCCCAACCACTGTCAGACTGCAGATACTAACTGTTCTCTCTGCACACACAAGGTGTCTCTTAATTTGAAAATGATGAATCTCTGATATGAAAGACGAAAGTGGAGCAAAATATTGAAAGCTCAAATAACCTTTTTATCACTTTTATAACTTCCATAACTTTACATATTAACTCTTTTTTCAAGCCGGCTCATTTTTAGCGGGAGGTTTTGATGGCATCTCTTTCCCTTTGAGGTTGCGCCTAAAGCTTGTAAAGTGATATCGAAGAAAGACTTGTGTGATAAAACATAATAAATGCCAAAAACTCTTACAGCAGGGTGATTTCACACAGAAACGGGTCTTTTTCGCTGCTTTTTTGCGCAGACAGGTATGAGACTGTAGTTACAGAAGAAACCAACAAAGCTAAAAGTTATACAGTCTTACACACTTTACATCATCTACATAGGTAGCTACCTTCTAAGACAGCATCCGTATGATTTAAGACGCTCTTTGTGGGCAGCAGAAACATATGTTAACCTGGCACAAATATAGTATAGCACCCTGTCACTCACATGCATATTAGGTAAAAGTATTAATTTTAATAATGTGGAAATATTACCTATAGCCCGGACAGCTTAGTTGATAGTGTATTAGACTTTTATTCTGAAGGTCCAGGGTTCAAGTCCCTGTTTGAGTGTATGGGGGCTCAGTTCATAGCATTGCATTTAGTATTCTGGGGCAGTTGGGGTGTGTTCACAACTCACTACACTAATGTGTGTGTGCTAACTTGATGGGTTAAATGCAGAGAACTAATTCTGAGTATCGATCACCATACTTGTTCTGTATTTCACTTTTTAGTACTAAATAAATTACAGTTATATTACCGTGGCTTCATCTTTTTAACTGAACTTGTCACAATGCATTCTGGGATTGCTTTATTTGTGCCTAAAAGACATTTTTAAATAGTACATTGTAACATATGAAGCTCTAAATAAAAAAGATAATATATTTAGCATAATACATACTATTTTTATATCGCCTTGTGCAATTGTCCTTTTATGAGATGCTTACTACACAACACAGAGTCACAATTACCCATAAGCCTCTGTTCACCTCTACGCATCATCCCAATACCAAACAACAAAGTGTGTCTGTGTAATCTTTTATTTTAATGTAATAACCTGCTCCACCTCTGAAACTACTTTTCCTGTTCACCAAACCCTCTTATTTTGTAACCTCTCCCCTTCAACCCTCCGAAACGGCACCGTTCTGGTATGTACCGTAACGCCCACCTATCACAAACCAATCAAAATGGGTGTGACTGCTATGTCAGCTAGGCAACTCAGTAGGGCTCAAAACAAAGCTTTAAACCTTTCTGAACAATGCATACTGCCCAGTGGGCATCTACATGCGGCGATACTAAAAATACTATGTTTAAAATTGATTGTGCTAAATATATTGTCCTTATCATATAAGGTAATAAAGTGGTAGAGGTAAAAAAAAAAAACTTACCCCTAAAGGCACAATAAAAATTCTAGGTATGATAAAACAACATCTCATTCTGTGCTATAAAGTCTCTTCATGTTTTGAGTTAAAACAGCCCACACACCTGCTATAGGTGATACAAATCCACAGAATAAGAACTTAACAGTGACTCCACATACCTGCTATAGTGTGTGTGTGGTCCTGTGATTCAAAACATTATGAAGACCAAACGTATAGGTTTAGTAATACCAGTATATTTTAACCTTGTGGGGACTTGTTTTTGGTCCCCATGAGGAAACAAGCTTATAAATCATACAAAATAATCTATTTTGGAAGTCTTAAATAGCAGAACGTTTTCTGTGATGGTTAGGTTAAGAGGTAAAATTAGTTTAGGGGGAACAGAATATACAGTTTATATAGCATACAAACCATTGTCTATGACATGTCCCTATAAAACATGAAAACCCAGTGTGTGTGTGTGTGTGTGTTTGAGCACCTCTGATATAATGAGACGTCATGCTACAGAGTCTAACAGCACAAAAACAGTCAATTGTTTTCCAAACACGGCAAAAATGGCTAAATAAAAATGTCGCATTCTGAATCGCCTCCGTGCGAATTAATGACGTGGCGGCCCATAAAACAGACGTTACGTGAAATCAAATCATCTCTATAGACATAAAAACGCTCTGATCAAGTGCTCATTTCGTCTCCTTTTGAATGCGTTCAAACAGCTCGACTCCCTCTTCAATTACTTTGCGTGTCAACAGACAGCTCGCGGCACCGAGGCCACGCCGCTGAGACGTCTGTTTTCTTACTTAATGACAACTGATAGCTGGAGTCGGGCAGGTTATGAGTTTCAATTTGGGTTTGGCAATAATAACAATTACAGCCCTCAATATCTCTATCATTACAGAATGGCTGTTGCAATATAGCGCACAGCTCTGTGGTGTATGAGCTACATAATCACACACACACACACACGACATGTTGACTCTCTGTCCGATGTGTGGATCGTCACACACACTGTTGTACTCATTCATTTCATGTATATGAATGACAGCCATTCGTTTGAAACCAATGGATTATGCTTGCACTCCATTTGACCCTAAAGTGCCATTATTAAACCCTAATATGAACACGAAATAAAAACTGACCCAATTTACGTGCTTTATACAAGCTCCTGGTGTTATTGTTAATGCTTCATCAGTGCATGTATGTCAACTATTTTCTGTGGCTAATAAACTACAGTATGCTCTTAAATAACAGACACAAGGAACAGTTCCTATAATATAATTTCCAAACCTCTGCTGGGCTGTTTGTATTATTCCTGAAGGATATGATGTAATCTTAATAAATCTGCATTAGAAATACACTACAGCAGTTTTAAAGTTTCATAGTCTTGTAGTTTAGTAACCATGGTTTTGTGACATATGGTGAAATCATAGTAAAGTTGTGGTTACCATGGATTACCTACACATAAAACTAAAAAAACTACGGTTACTGTACTTTATTTTTTTGTAAGAAATTAGCTCAACAGAAACTACATCATTGGCTTCTAATCTCTGCACTGAGATCTCATTCACAGCATCTGAGCTATTTTTATCAGGTGTATACGTTCGGGTCACCGCACCCCCATATGTCCTCCCTCAACACTCTGAAGATAACATCACACCACAACACTCAACCTCTCATAAGTGAAGATGAAACTAATGGCTTCATCCTCTTCTGTTCATGACGGTAAAAGCTTTATAATCATCTGCACCCTCTAGGTTCTGCGTTTTGCATGCGGGGGTTGCAGGCTGTAACGCTGTTTCAATGTTTCACCCTGTAGAAATTTAGGTGGTATCCACACAACACCGTTTTCAGCTAATGGAAACCATTTCATGAGAACATTAACTTTTTAGGCCATTTGATTTACAGAACGATGATGTTTTGAGGCCCTGGAACGGCAAACTTCAGCAAATGAGTTTCAAAGTGCAAAATATTTAATACGCTACCGTTATTACTTTGTGTCACGCACATGCGTGTTACATGTTCAGCCTACACAGAGACATCGCCAACTACTGGCCTGACACATAACACAGCATTAGGAATCGTTTAGACAAAACTGTCGTCTGTACACGAAATGTTTCAAAAACGCCAAATAAACAAATTCATCACAATGTATTAATATGTTTGCAATAAAATTTACTTTTTTAGACAGATGTAGTTAAAATACTAGGGCTAGGGCAGGAGAACAGGGTCATGCAATAATGCACGATAGACTTAAACCTACCACAACCAGAGCACCACACATGTGCTAACCACTACACCACGGCTTCAGCAATATGATCCAAAAATGTGTTTTCAAGTACTGCTACAACATCCCCACTTTATGCAGTGACACACACTGGCATGCTTTGTACAAACAAGTCAAAGTTTAGGTTATACACGTCTAAAATTGGCGGGAGTGTGCATTTAAATCAAAATGGGAAGTCTGCCAGAGTAAATCTTTTCTGTTGAAGGCTGTTTAGGGCTTTTTACTGCTCTTTCTGTTTACAGTGGTCAGTTCATTTTCTATCTGCCTCAGGGGCATTCATACAGAGTCTGAGTTTGTCATCTTCATCGCTTGGCTCTCTGCCTTCACATAGAGCTCTTTGATATTGGGCTGTCAGGGGGCATCGGATAAGACAAGCCAAAGAGGTCTCGAACCATCACACACACACACACACAGGCACTATATGATACTCCTACCTAAAGTACTGTGACCACGGGGATACATCTTGTTGGTTTACGGTGCATCCGTGTGAAATAAATGCTCATTGATGCCTGGAACTCTAGAAGATTCTAGGAGGCACCAAAATAAGGCGCGGCAACACGCCTGTCATTTCATACTACACTTCAGTCCCTTTGAATATAAAATGTCAGCCTATCAGCATTAGCGAGGACCTCGGAAATACCACCGGATTCCTGAGCAATACATCCAAGACAAGTGAAATGTTTTACTTCTTATGTCAACCGAATCCAAACAAATCTATAAAATGTCGTGTTCCCCCAGCGCTGGGCTGTCTGGAGAGCAAGATTAGGGATTTATGAAGACAGAGTTAAATGCAAGGGTCAGTTTTGTCTGGGATTTCGTCCGTTCGACGTGCACCCTCCCTAATGCAGTCAGACATCTCACTAAAAGGAAAAATTCTGCTCGGAAGCACCAACACGTCTCTCTTGCCCTATCTGAAAGCTCAAAACCTTGCCCAAGACACCAATACCAAGCTGACGTCTTCTCAGAGTGAGCCAGTGAAGAGAATCGGACGAATCACACTCCACATACCGCAAGTAAACGTGTTAAATAGGACCCGGACACCACAGCATGATTATTTTCTATGAGGGCCGCCCAGAGGACTCTGACAGCTCTTATGCTGAGTCGACAGTCTGTTCTAGACTGGCAGGCGTGGCCTTTTATCCTTTCACATGTTTCACAGCAATTGGACAATCAACCACTGCAGTGAAAATCCATAGTATTGATCAGCCCAGTATCTTCTCTATAATTCTCCAGCAGGAAATCCCTGATGACAAATTATATCTGCACCAGTTTTTGATTGGTGCTTTGATGTAAGTGATCTCCCAGGGCAGACTCAGGAACTAGCCCAGGGTTTATTAACACATGACACGTAGATCTAAGATAAGACTTTACCATTACAGCCCCACAGCAGAACCACGACCTAAATCCCAAAAACAAACCTCAAAAACACAACGAAGGGAAGTAGTTAAAAATAAAATTATTCACATGTAAATTAAAAAAATTCTTATTTACTCACCCTTAAGTCACTCCAAACCCTGAAAAAACATAAAAGTCCATATGAACTTACTGACATCAGTTTGAACTTAAAGACATTTAACAAAGTTTTGAAATCTCATCAATGTCAAATGGAAAAATTATTAGTAAATTACGACAGGTAAAAACATGTACACTAATATTTTTGTCATTTCTGAAGTTCAACAACCCCTCTCACCTTTTAGTTTCATTGTATGAAGAAACCATGAAATTTTGGTAAACTTCCTGCCTTGGTATTCCATGGAGGAAGGAAAATCCTACAGGTTTGGAACAAGATGAAGGTGAGTAAATCACAACAGAATTTCTTCTTGGGTGAACTGTTCCTTTAACATGCTCACAAACACTCACAGACAGGATACAGTTGTGTACCTTAATAAAATCAAGGGCTAGACACAGACACACTCGCAAACCAACACAGACAGACCGGTGTAATCAAAATGATACATGACAACACACAGAATGAATCAGTGTCCCAAATTCTGCTTTGGTTTAGACAGAAACTGTCCAGGAAAGAGACACATTGGTGAAGGTGAATGTCCGACCGTCTGGAGGATCTACACACACACACATACACACACACAAAGAGAGAAGACAGGGCTGTTACCACAACATATCATTTCAAAAACATACAAAGTATCTACTAAAGAAAACTTCTGCTGAGGAAGTTATTCTGCTAGTTATTTAAAAACGTTTCACTCTGTGGAAACATCATGATATCTTTTTCAATGGCATTTTAAATATTCCTTGAATTATGCTTCAAAACATGAGAAACAAATTCATGATGTGCCTTCACTCATGTCACTTGTGAGTGTCAGATGATAATTGTCACAACTCAAACTATTATGTTGTACTTCCAAATAAAGTCATGTTTCATGGTATTACTATGGTTCCAAAAATGGCATCATACCCAATCATAAGCAGTATATACATCAATTGTAAACAGAGATATAGCCAAAACTAATGGCTTAGGCTAACCAGAAGTAGCATCTGACATCAGTGACTGAAAGTGAGCGCTAATATTCAGATTTTTCGACTGAACAGTATTTTAGCACACAACTTTTTCCACAGCTAAGTAACACGCACAATGCAGCGTTGAGCGCGTCAACAGAGCCGCTAATCCCGCTCGCGTTTCGCAACCTGTCGAAATTAGCAGCAAATCCGCGCGGAGATCCGGTGTCACAAATCCAATGATATTGTATGAAAGGCGAGGGCGTATAAGAATGGGTTTTATTGAGAGTCAGAGGGGATCATTTCTCTGCATAATCCGGACTTTGACAGGGAAGGAGGGGCAGAACGTGAGGTTTTGCTGGGCGTTCTCTCGCCCCTTCTGGAGATGTTCTGGAGAGCGAGGAACCTTTTAACGCGCAGTCAGTGGAGGATAATCTTCCCTCGCAGTACAATGAAGGAGATTACACAGAGAACATGTCAGGCGCCACTGGATTTGCCAGACAGCACATCTCCTGTCCCTATCGATTTGCAGGCCACTCATTCACGCTTTTCGCATGGGACTCACACATAGGCTACAACCACAAGACTGTGGAACTTGTGCTTTGCATGCCTGTATTCACTTTGTTGTGCTTGGGGCTCATTGTTGCCTGTGTGTGTGTGTGACAGCAGCTGTGTCTACATTGCACCTGGTGGTGGCTTTTACATATGCAATCACGGGACAAGTTAACCCCAGCATTACAGAGTACAGATGTTACAGTCCCCAGTGCTGCTTCACCAGAGTGAAAATGGGCCCAGAATGGCAGTTGAGCACGAAGCGCTCTAATTTTAGGACACATTTCCTCCCCTGAGACATAATCTAATTAATGGAATAGCCAATCAATAGAGCACACTTCCTTTTTTAGCTGCGATTTTGGGGCTATCCGCAGGACATGCGCTTCGCAACAAAACGGCAGCCAGCGTACAACGCATATCAGAACTTGCATCCTAATCGTTTCATTTTAAAGATACATAATTTAAAACTCACAGCAGGAACTCGCTATCCTACAACGAGCCTGTAATTATTTAGAAAACGATGTAGTTAAAAACAACTAAAAACCTATTATCTTTTACTCGTGAATCATTTACAAATAATCTGAACGTTGTTTAAATGTAAATTGTGGTTTGAGTGAAAGAACAACAGTTCGCCGAATGCGACAAGCAATAACTTGTTTTCATTTTCTTTTTTAGTGCGAAACACATGCGTATCGCTTGGTGAAGATGGTGTCTGTGTGCCAATACATCATTAAAGCAAAGCAGTCAGACATCACAGTCTTGGTTGAACACACATGGCAAATGAGCTGTAAATCTGAGCTCAGTAGACTGCACCACTGTTCCTAGACCATAATTTAGACCTTCAAACATGCATTCAAGCAAAAGCCACCTTAACTTTTAAAAATAAACATTCCAAAAGGTTTAACAGTTTGAAGCTACAGGAGAACTTGAGAAGAACTTCTTACCTTGGGAAACCATTCATTATGCATTACTGGTGCTTCGAAGAACATAAAAGCTGCTATCTAATGAACTTCAGATATATCATCAGGTCTCTTCTTTGCACCCTATGTTCTGAAAAGACCAAATTAAAATAAAAATTAGACCATTCTAGCTTTTAGCTTGAGTCATGCAGCTCTGAGGCTGAGGCATCTGAGTGCTAGTTTACTTTTAAAATTGGACTCGGATATGTGCTTGCAAAACATCTTTTCCCTTAAGAAAAACATGGAGTAGACAATGATGAGTTATGTGTCTCTCTCTCTCCCAAGTCTCTTGGCTACTCAGTTTATTATTCTGAGTGTAAGACAGCTTTCTGACTTACGCTACCTTAACCTAACTTCCTGTTTCAACAGAAAATACATCAGCCAATAAAAAACTGTTCAACCTACAGTTATTATAAAGCTGAAAAACCTTTGCTTTGAGAAAGCGCCACATGAAGTCAGGAAAACATTACGCTGTCTACATCTGCAGGGTTGGAATAAAAAGAAAAGGATAAAGAAAACTGCTCTTCTATTCAGCATACCAACACGCCGTGACATCCGTGACCCAGGCCACCCACACAGTGGGATTAAAATGCACCTCACCGGAAACTGACAGTGACCAGCAGACTAAAGGTGGCCATTTTAGTCCCCCCAAAAAAGGAAAAAAAATGGCTTCCATACTCCACTGACTCCGCTGTGATCAATATGCTAACTCCTGGAATGCGAAAACGATGTGTGCTTGTGCAGAGATGAAGGGACGCTTGACAAAGACGGATAGATTTGCACCGTCCGTGAAATGTCACTGATTCAGTGGAGGGTGTCGCCTCTGGAGCGCTCGACTGTGTGATAAGACTGACACATCAGTACCGGGGTTGGAAGTGGCATGGTGCCACTCTCTCTCTCTCCCTCTCTTTTCTCCTGTCATCCTTGACGAATGACACTGGCCACCACTGTAGTCCACCCACCTCATGGGAATGGCAAAGAGAGAAGAAGCACAATTAAAAAATGGATGAGACACAATCAGGGGAGAAATGTCAATCGAGGATTTTCAGGTGGTCATGCGTCTAATTGAAGGGTGATGAGCCAACAGTTCTGGCTGCCTGCTTTGAAAGAAAAGTCACTTGTTGACAGATTGCTGAGGAGATAAAAGTCTTACTTGTAAACAACAGCAACTAGACGTTTGCTTTAAAGAAAAGTTCATATTCATATGAAAACATGAAAATTATTCTATAATTGACTCACCCTCAATCTGTCCAAGGTGTATATGACACACGAACACAATCTGAGTCATATAAGAAGATAATATCCCGGCTTTTCCCAGCTTTATAATGGCAGTGAATAGTGCCTGAGATTTTGAAGCTCCAAAAAGCCCATGAATTCATCATTAAAGTAATCTGTAATTAATTATTGTGTGTTATTTCTGCTGTACTAGTGTCACCAAACAGAACTATAATAATAATGACCCTCACCTCAGAAAAATTACAAATTCAAGGCCTAATTTATTAATGACTGATATTTATCAAAATAAATAAATAAAAATACTAACCTTAGCTTTAAAGACACATGAAATCAAAATTGACACATTAATTGTCTCATTTATACATATTATATTATTTGTTGATACGTGTTACAGTGTTTCAGTATTTGTAGTCATTCTTCAAAAGGAAGTAGCTTAAAATAATAGGTTTTCTCTTACAATTTTTGTTGTAAATAGCATTTTATATAGACATTAAACTCCCATTTGATATTTTTAAAACAATATGCAATTAGACACAAAAAATGCATATAAATTATCAGCTAAAATTGTGTTCTTCAGAATTATAAAAATGAAAAAATGAAAAAATGACTGATGTGGCTTTGGTGCTGCGGATGAGACTGTCTCTTATGAATCAGTTTATTAACACTATTATCACATTTTGTTCTTTGCTCCTTGAACCAAATCTAATTCTTCATCACCAAAGAAATGTGCAAAGATTTTTAAATGCCTATTTAGGCATTTGAATTTAATCCTTTAATAAATGTTTCTTCCTGCTTTTAATTCTTCTTACACCCAGATCGCATCTGTAGACTTTTTTCCTGCCCTGTTACTTTGTGAATTAGAATTCTTTGCAATGTTTTTAATGAGGTAAAATGTGTAAAACAAAGATGATAGCTAAAAACTCAACTTCAGATATTCCTGCCCCTTAAAAGTGAAGTGTATAATCTGTGTACACACAGTGCGGTGAGCTGCTGTAACAGTGTGGAATTTATCTCTCTGAAAGGACAGATGGAAATTAGAGCAGGAAGGAGAGAAAGCGAGAGGCCTCTTGTTTATTCTCAATAGAATTACTGAGTGACAGACACAGAGAGCGAGCAAAAGAGAGAGAGAGCGAGAGCGAGAGAGAGAAAGAGGGAGGGAGAGGCCTGGATGGGAAAGGCGAGTTATGAGACCAGAAATTATGAGACACGCTAGGGGAAAACTGAGTTTCTCTGTTCTGCTAGTCACTATTGACCTACAATCTGACCTGCTGTTCAACTACACACACGGCTTCCACGCTGCCCTCTCGTGACCCCCCCTCACACAGCTCACAGCAGAACATGTCTCGCCAGATAAACATGGATACTTTAATCCTGGCTGGAGATTTACCTTGTATTACTTCCATGTTTTTGTTCTCTTTTCTGACTTGTCTTTCACACCTTGGGCCACGTTGTGCGCACGTATACGTATTCTTACAAATTACGATATTGGTGTTTGTTGGCGGTACAGTATACGGTATTTCTCAGAACATCTAGGATCCTGTTCCGCGTGACTTGCCCCTGCCAGAGACAAATTGTCCCACACCCAGCGGAGGTGTGTAACTAATAGCTCGGGTCAGCAACACTCCCTGTATTTATGACACTGTGCCCTATGAAATATGAACGGCTGAATTGAGATGCACAACTTTCTCTATTTTAAAGCAACAGGCCCATCAGACACAACAGTGATAAAATGCCATGGCTGAGGTAAACTAATAATAGTGTTCTCCACCTGAAACTGTCATACGGATGCTCTAGTCTGCAGCATCCGAATATTCACAGCAAAGCCACCTGGGTAAAAACCCACAGAGCCAATTAAAAACAAGAGGGGCTGGATTTGACATGCATGTCCATTCTGTGTAGCAGAATGGCTAGCGTTAGCTCTGAAATCTGATTGGATGAACCGTGTTTGAGGCCAACAACAACAAGCCTGTGCAAAGTTGCTACAAACTGTTAAGCTAATGATTGGGCGATTGTGTTTATTAGTCGCTGGCGTATTGTGGCGTATAATGTTAACCAACAGCCAAATAGCTAATCTTGTGATAATGGCAGCCTAAAATCTTGATAATTTACTGTCTGTTGGAATTAATAAAAAAAACGCTACAGTAATATTAGCGAATAATGAGATAGATTCTAATTTAATTTTGAAATCAATACCATTGGGATACATAAAAATGTTGAATTAGGATGAACTTGACCTTTAGCCGCAAAGGTCAAAAGTTCTAAAAATCGGGTGCTGGTGGTGTTTCAGTACTGAAAATCCACTGCACTCATGTTTGGCTTTATTCCAGTGAGAAACACCCACTTTTCACAATCCAATCAAATCTCAATGCATAAACCCGCCCTATTATTCTCGTTAAACATCCTGTTCACTCAAATAATACGCAATATTACTGCAGTAAAATGAGTTGCGTACACTTTTTAATGTCGACGTTAAACATTAATGTTGACAAGTCTAAAACGTGGCCTCTTAATTATCAAAACAGCGATGACCAACAATCAGTCACAGCAAAACTTCAACTGCACTTTTTTGCTGATCTCAACAAAAACATCTACTGTTCATCTGACATTGGGGGACAATATTTCAGCGCATTAAACTCTCGCAGGAGCCAGTCTACTGCCGGTAGCTAACACATTCACAAATGACCATTTATTACTTCCCACTATTTTTAAAGGAAGAAATGACAGCCTCTCTGTCAAATCTAACAAGGGAATAGCTTTCAGGTTCTTACTCCCCAATAACTCATCTCGGCGACCTTTTGAACAGGAATTAGGGCACTTTTTATTTTTGCTCAGTAACACCTTTTAGGCCTTTTGCATTTTAATACTGCAAAGTAGCACATGCGAACTCTCCAGGCACAGACAAACAACGGCTAACTGTCAGCGCGAGGTTACATAACGGCTTTAGAAAAACATGGTTATAGTGAGGGAACAAACAACGTAAAATACACGTCACATTGGCAACCCAATTTC
>JAZGTK010003025.1:16716-28913 GCA_036877625.1 Ambastaia sidthimunki | reverse complement strand
CTTATATTTAGAATACCAAGTATTCTAGATGAAAGCATTAAGCATACAAGTTGTGCTCAACAAAATTCAAACCATAAAACAGAAGGTGAGTTAAAAACCAGTTATGCATTTTAAACTCGTGTCTTCAGTAAAGATGCTGTTGTGGTGATTTCCTCTGGATTTCTTATGCAGAATAAATAGCAGCCTAGGGGGATCATTTTTCATTTGGGGCTATAATATGGACAAACCTTTACTGCAGTTTCTGAAATATATATGTGTTAAATTTCTCTGTGCTTTAAAGTTGAGACTGCCTGACTAGTATTACACAAATTGAATGGTTCCTGAAGGTCACAAGACGTCTCTGACCCAGAGGTGTTTCCCTCACTGTGTGGGATGCTGTCTACTAAATATAATGCATTAAGATGCTCTTCATGAATTGAATTTGTCAGACTGGAGCTTTGGGGCTTTGTCCTCTCGCATGCCAACTAAATCTCAAACAAGCTTTGCAATTATTGCCCAAGTCCCTGTCCAAGTATGTCAACAAATGTGTGATTGTGTTTACCCATATCTAAGTGTTCTGTTTAAATGGAGGGGTGAGGTGTAAGTAAATGGTAGTCTGTTTTTGTGTGTTTCTCCCCAACCATGTCTCTCAAAACTGAGTGCTGTGGCCATTCATACTCATTAATCATACTAGCTTGTGTTAATGTGTTGCTGTCCCACCGGATGGGTGGTTCAAACTCCCATGAGGGTGAAGAGCGTAAATTTACCTCCGCCCTAATTTATTAATTGCAGTGTTGTGACCTTTTCTCTTTAAAGCACATTTTGGCTCAACGGACAAACGGCAGCCAAAACTTTAGTGCTGCACAGAGAGATTATGTGTCTTTTAGGATCCCGACTGTGTCTGAAAATTAGTTCTTGACCTTGTCATGTGTTTCTTTTTTAATCTAGGCCTGGACTGATAGATTATTGCAAAGCCTGCCAAGAAAGGGGGTGGGGTGTTTGTTTAGAAGGGCAGGGATGCATACCAATAACAAAGTTCACAGTCTCCTGTGCTCATTGTCTTTGAAAAATACCGCTGATATTATGATGAATTATGGAATAAAGGAGTATGATTTCACAAGGCCAAACTTGAAGTGAAGTGACCTCCATCATCTGAAGCTCATTTGAAGGTTACGTACCAAACCAGCCATCTTTAGACGCATCTTTGACTCTTTGTAGTCTGTGGTGCATTGTGTTGATAAAGGAGGCTGTCTGACTGCAGTCACAGCCACACTTAGGTCATTGTTGTTGAATATATCACCTAAATGGTCCTGTAATGCAGGGCAAACTGGTTAGTATTGTAACCGAATGAGTTCTACTTCAGTCTAACCAATTAGAAATGAACTACAGGGGTAAAATCATTACAATACATGACTACCACTAACTACTGTCCATGTTTTCTATTAGTGTCAACACCCACCCCAGTAATGCAAGAGGCTGTAACAACAGTGTTCTTTGTACATGACACTAATTTGCAGTTTATGGGTAAGTAGGAGACACTAATAACTTGTAACAGAGATATATGGGAATATAATATCATAGTCTACAGGCACTGAAACAAAATATTGCAACACTCCCCTCTCTGTAAAACAGACACACGTCTTAACAACTCAAGGCTAGTCATTTTGCTCCGTCGACCTGATAATTTTTGGACTCCCAGCCGCGCATGCAGCTGCTATGCAAAATGAGCGAATGATGGGCTCCAGCAGGAAGTGAGACATTATTGTGGCTGCAGTAGTTTCTCTTTCCGACAGAGAAGAGACAGCTGGAGTCGGAAGTCTTAGTAGTACTTTAGTCTTCTGTTGTATTACGCGTTTTTCATCTGTTCTGAAAATGCAAATGAACTGGAGATTGGGAACTTATTAACACTCTGTATGGTTTTTCCCCTCTCGTCTCAGAGGACACAAACGAGCGGTCCAGACAGCAGGACAGCGTGTCAGTAACCTGGGTCGCTGTGAAGCAGTCACTTATAAAGTCTGGTGGGAGGCTCAGAGCTACCACCTTGTTCTGTCTAACTCCCTCCCGGCACCTCTAAGTAACACACTCAATTTTTCATGACATCTGGGACGATGAGTTCATCAGTTTTAAATAGGACATTTCTTCAATTTTACCTGTTTTAACCAGGTGGCTTTTGGCACTCTTCTGTGAAAATGAGGGGGTTGAAGGTAAAGGTGCTAAATTAAGAGCTCATCGCAGTCAATGAATGTTTTTTTGCTTTAACTTTGAACAACTTTGAACGCTGTAATACAAAAGAATAATAAGAATAAAGTTCAGTGTGGTTCAGATTTAGGAACTGCTGCTTAATTTTACTCCATCATGGAAATTTCAATTTTTAGGACTTTTTAGTTTGAGATAATACAACAAATAGTAATAAATCAGCAAAACACTTTGTAGAAACTTTGTCAGAAAAATGTATTTCTATTTTTATGTTTAATATATATTTATATTATAAATATATTTTGCTATGCTGTATTATTATACTATATTACTATATATTTTGTTTGCAATAATATTTAGAAATTATATAGTTGTAGTGTAACTGTATGACAGCTATAATATATATTTGCTCATAAAGTGTAATGCTTTTTAATAGATCCTTCTCAGGCTGTCGTGTCATTTTAACAAAACATAATATGTTTGTTAGCTCATCAGCATATCCCCCCTCCAAAAAAAACCCAACAAAGGTAAATACATGACAGAAAACATAGTTTTTAAGTCTGCACTGCAAGTGTGGGACAATGTAGCACTGGCCACAGAGCAAGTAAAATTCCTTCAGCAGGCCGCAGGACATTTGACCATCCTTGTTAAGCCCCAGAATAAAAAAAATGGCGACTGTCCTGTCCAGTGGGGGTCATGGACTCCTTGAGTAACTGTTGCCATAATCATTATTCCTGGTTTGGTTTATTTCGCATTGTCACTCGTGTTGTCCTTTGTGAATACTTTTGTTCATTGCCCGCAGCCTCTGATCTAAATATGCAGATACATTTATCTGAATAAACTCACCGAGCATGTCATTGGCTACACACTCTAGATGATTTTGCATGAGACAGAAGTTCTTATGGCTTATTGCTTTATGTTTGGGACATTTAGACAATGTGGCATTTTGATCTAAGAATCGATTTTTGCTGCAGACCATTTAGAGCGTTGCAATGTATTGTGCCAAATGTCTGTGCTACAGCTCGTGCTTAGAATTGTTATTTTCATTATAGATTTAATTGTCAGTACAAAAATAATTTATATGTTTTCCACATACCGAACAAGCAAAGTATAGTGTACCTGACAATGAGCAGAAGAAGATTTCATATTATTTTGCCCACTGAATGATAATGAAAGATATTTAGCAGTTATTTTTCATCACAGATAATGTTTATGTGCAACATTTAATGGGCAGCTAACACCCAATTATGGGCTCAGATATGCTAATGATAAAATAATTAGTTTCAAAATGACAGGGTGGATGTCATAAATTCAGAAGATGAGTAGAACGGACCGATTTGGATTTTGATGGTACTGTTTTTCCTTAATTATAAAGAAGGTTTCAGAAATATAAAAGTCTTTTATCTCATCTTCAGAGATATGATTCAAAGTGATCAGAAGTTTGATGTCTGTTGTTTTTGTCTGCAGTTGCTTCTGGAATTCTGCTTTATATAATAATTAAGGGACATAATGAGATTTCGTCATTCGGCATGTGATTATAGAATCGATGGTAGGAGCAAAGGCCGTCAGAGCACAGGCTGTATTCTTAGGAAAGAAAACAAACAAGCACAAATCTCTCCCTCACCACAATAACCTCCATCACCCACAATGCATCAGTCTGGCAGTAGTCTCCTCTATCCTCCTACACACTTCTTTCTAAATTTGTCTTGCGGGTATGAAGATAGACACTGGCAATTCATTGCAGAATAACATCATTATCCCAGTTGTATATGGCTCAAATACTTCTAATAAGTTTGTGCCGGTATCATTGGGTGAGGGTTGAGGGGTGTCTGTGAGGGGCCCGAATCCCCAAAGATGTTCTGCCTGGCTCCAGGAACCGGAAAACAAATGACTTACTGTGCGCTTTCCCATTCATCAGAGGCATGTTTTTTTACTGTTTTTCACTCTCTTTGTATTTGTCTCCCTCTCTCGCTCTTTGTTTCTCATGGGTTTGGGTTACGTGTCATTCCAGAGGCAGCCTTGCTTAGACACACATCTCCCATGGGAGTCTTCTTAAAACTATTTTTCATTCAGCGGTGCACAAACAAACAGGTTTTTGCATATTTCCAATCGTCCTGGGCCAACAAACAAAAAACAATAACCTGCTTTAAAGTGAAAAATAAAACAACCAATGGTTTATTTATTTATTTGTTTTTGTTTGAACTTTTAACACGTTCATTTTAATGATAAATTTTAGAATACAGCATGACAAAACAATTAACACACTCTTTGCAAAATTAATGTGAATTAATAATTTATGCAGTCGAACCGTAAAATCCATGAGTGAACAATTGAGCCCTGACCTATAATATCTCTAAATACATTTCATAATAAGATTTTTTCTTACTATCAGGAGTAATTTTTTTTATGCAAAGTATGTTGTTGTAAAGTCTGCAGTCAGCACAATCCCGACTGGTACTGCAGACAAATTTACTGAGCAGGAAGCACAGATGAGTGAAGAGCGGTTTTATGAACCTCAGACACACTGACAAATTCGGTTGCCAAGCTGATGGATGTAAACTGAAGGCCAGTGATAGATTTATGTTCAGTAACATGAAAACAATAATAACACTGTAAACGTCTGTAGCCATTTTGTTTAATTAATAACAGTTTTTTTCTCATCTGTCACAATAATGTAATATCTTTAAATTGTCTTTATTTGGGGGCGTTTTCACCAAATATTAAATTGTGTGTTTAGTCACAATTAGTTTTGGAATGTATACATGTTTTAAATCAGTGTGATAATACCTGTATTGTTTCCTGAATCAGAACAAAAAGCTGGTATTATATTTGTAAAGATATTGTCATCGGTATTTGTAGGAAACTTTGTACTAATAAATTGTATAACTTGAAAGCACTGTAAGTTGCTTTGGATAAAAGCATCTGCCAAATGCATAAAAATATTGTTTAACTTAGAAGTTCTAAGTTTAAGTTTAACTTAGAACTGATTCTCAGAGGCACAGAAACTGTGCATTTTATGTTTTTTACAGCTCTTTTTACAATTCTAAAATGAAAATCCCACAATAGTTGAATATTGTAACTAGAGGATGATTAGGAGGGTGGTTATTAAAAACATGAGCATTGAATAGTCTTTTAAGCACCAGTTTGGTGTCTGATATGAATATGTTTAAATAACCCACTTTTTGCTGAGTTTGACTTTATTCTATAGTAGAGGTTAATTATCTCTGCCCTGAATTGGATTTGATTTAATAAGCATTTACTGGTGCGATTTATATGATCGGCTTCAGATCGACATCTCTGTTTTATTCAATATAGAAGTTGGTGTTCCAGTTTTATACGGCTCTGATTTAAAAACACCATTTCCAGAGCGTCTATGGCCTTTAACTGCAGGTGTGGGTGGGGTCATGTGCAAGATCAGGACATCAGTTTACAGCAAAAAATATACCGCACGTCAGTTACTGAGATAAAAGGAAGCGTGTAAAGACAAAATCCATTTAAGTTTCAGTTTAAATTATCTATAAAACAGCTTTTAAGCAAACAGTAAAAATCAAACCAGGCCGCACACACAGACCACAGATTTTCAAAATACTGTACATAAACAAAATGCACCATCATGAGAAACACATTCCTTAAATTGTACTTGCATCAGCAGAACAGTGCTGTAGAAAGTGCCTTGCATATAACCCTGGCCGTGATATCCTTCAGTAAGCTCGAGTAAACAACATGCCTCTGAGCATCTCTGAAGATGATCACCTCAAGCCCAGTGGACCAATAACATTTTTCATACATTTCCTCTCACCTTTAGACTCTGCTCTGGGCTGTAGAGACAGACTGCTGTGATTTAACACAAAGGATACAGAAATGAGTAACTGCTTCAGCCAAAGAGCAAAGCTATAATCCTCAGTAGCCAAGTGTAAACCAGATGTTTGCTCTGCATTCAGATTAATGGCTGTCCTGCTGTATGTCCTACTGCAGGTACATCTTCCTTCCTTCCCTCCTTCCTTCCACTTTATTAAACTATCGTTCCTCAATTATAAATTCACTTTTAATTACTGCATCCATACAGTCCTGGAACTATGAGTGTGTATTTTCTATTAAACATTCTACTACACATAACACAGTATTTGTTAATAGCTTCATGTGTCACACAGGCTTACATGTTCTTCTCTACGCAAAGTTGTGCTAAGCACTAATTTTTTGCTAGGAGACGAGGGACCAAAAATGTCATTTTTTCCTTTCAAATACCATAAAACTTTTAGTCCACTGGACAGAAACAGGGCAGCCGGGCACTTAAAAATATGCTGCTGGTAGTAAAAGTGGGAGTGGATTTCTTGGGGCTGTATGTAAACTGTTCATTATTCCGCTGGGGTTCACTTCATTAACCTCTCAACCGTATGACCTACCCAGCACATTTGATTAACTTCACTGCCTAACTCACCAGCACTACTGCTGTCAGAACATATTACACCTGCAGAAGAAGACAACATCTGGAGAAGATAGTCTAAAAAAAGATAGAAAGGTTCTGTTTGCTTTTATGAGTGTGAATAGTTTATATACATTTATATATGCTGCATTGCTTCAGTGTTTGCAAACATTAGACTCATGTAAACAAAATGGAACCTTCTTTGTCTTGTTTAATTTCCCGACTGCATTTCTCCACTGTTAAATCTTTCCTGATAATCATGCTTTATTTTGTGACAGTCTGTCAGCAATACAAAGCTACACAAAGGGAAGATACTTTCACTTTGTAACTGTTAGAGTTCTATAGCTCAGGACACGTGAGAAGAATTGATTCCATTTACTGTTGGAGAGCGCTTTCCCCAAAGATTCACTTTTGGGCATGTAATTAATTTTAATTGGAATGTGACGAGACATGTACAGAAATAGCAGCCGTGTGGGGGCGGGGCCACTGGCCTGTGTGGCCTTCTTACCCGTGTGTGACACACTAACTTTAATTGTTCCCATGCTTCTGCTGAAACGTCTTTTAACACCATTTACTCTGATTCAGACAGTCTGATTGTACCACTGTTTAATGAAACATGGGATACATCTTTACCTGCTGTCAAATATCAACATTTCCACTTCAAATGAACCAGAGATGATTGCTAGAGAGTTTTGAGCACAATAGATTAAAAACAAAAATATGGCTCTTTGATAAAGTTTAAATACTTTGTGCTTGTATCAAAACTGTTTCAGATGAGAAAGTCCAATATCTATATATGACTCACTCCAAGTTTGAGAAGGTCAACAAAGTCACATAGACACTGATGAAATTTGAAGAAAGTACTTTAAAAATTTAAAGTAATTGTGTTTATATATCTTACATTATAACTATCATATATATCAGTTCCATTACACAAACTAAATTGTTTAGGATTTTTAGAAAAATTTCCTTATTGCTAATTGTAAGTAGATCATAATTAGCTTGCAACACCGGAAAAAAAATGGCTACTGCATTCAGTAGTGAATTAATATTGTGAGATATGCTAATAGTTCTTTTGTTAACAGCATAAGGTGTCAAAATGGAAAACATTTGAAAGTGTTGATAATTAAAGAATCTTCATTTATTCATTAAAGTTAATGCATATATACATAAATACAATAAATTTACTTAGCATTTTTTAATTGATAGGGTTGTTTAATTGATAGACTAGATTACTGAGTGATGAGTGAGGCAAATTGGTATAAAAAGTGATTGCACCCAAACTAAACATAACCACAATTGGACATAAATCCTTTACTGTATTTCATACATAAGCCTATTTTTAACCCTGATTTGTCCCATAACTTAAGAAACAGTGGTCAGTTCTCTTTAAATACACAAGTTTTCTACAGTCAGAAAAGTCACTAATCTAGAGTTTCAGATGAGAAAAAATAATTCCTGTTTTCTTTTATGGAAGTCACATCAGAAGGGCAAAATTCAGGCCAGAAAAGACTGTTTTTATTAGAGTAAATTGAAAGCGTGCAGTTCTCAGAGGATGCTGGGAAAACATAATAACACTGACAATCAACTGGCTGAATGCCTTTCTCGTTCTCTTTTCATCGGCTGGGATTTGGGGGTTGCCTGTGTCTGTGTCTGTTTGAACCCGACACAGAGCAAGAGAGTTAGCTTGACTTAAGTGGAGCAGAGATAAAGACCAGGCGGCCGTGTCGAGACCCAGTTACCCATAATCCCGCAGACTGCCCTGTGACATTGATAGATTAAAAGAAAAAATAGAATCAAGTCTCGTAGGTTGCGTTGTCTGCTCTGAGCTTCTTGTGGCTGTAAATAAATACATCACAATAACCGTCTGATGGCTAAAAAAATGACTTCCACAACGAGATGGCGAGCATCACAGCTCTGACAGAAGAAGAGGGTGAGGCGGGATTGCTTTTTTCTTTCAGACCTTGTGGCTTTAACAAAGCAAACAACAGTTTTTTCTTTTTGAGTGCTTGTTCATCCCTGTGAGAAATCAGTTTTTTTACTGAGTTATAGTAAAGCTAGTTATAGTAAAGATACAACAACCGCATATCTAAATAGATGCCTCATTAAAAAGAAAATAATAAACGTCTACAGCAAAATTTATAATCAAATGTAAAACCTAAAAATGTGTCTGATCATATATATTAAATAAGAACAACGGGGATGAATAAAGGTTACCAAAATCCATGAGTCTAATCATAAGGACCTGCAAATATGCGTATGTGCGTGTTTCTTAAACTACTGAACCTTTTGTGTCCCCGGGGTTGTTTTTAATTAAAATTCATTTTAGAAATAGAAATAGATTAAATTTCTCTTTTGTTATATATAGGTCACATTATAAACTTACCATTTACTAGACAAAAGTGTCAATAAAACCTAGTGACCACATAAACCAACAGCTTTGACAAAAAACTATTAAGGATTATATACCATGTCAGCAAAGATCTCAGGCATTGAACATGTATTACATTTACATTTATTCATGGCAGACGCTTTTATCCAAAGCGACGGTGAATTCAAGGTATACATTTTTATCAGTACTTGTATTCCCTGGGATCGAACCCACAACCTTTGTGCTGCTAATGCAATGCTCTACCAGTTAGGCTACAGGAATACCATTAAATGTATTAAATGTACAATGTTTCTGTAGCTTAATTGGTAGAGCATTGCGTTAATGGTGCAAAGATTCGATTTCCAAGGAGACATGTACCGACGAAACGTATAACTTGATTTTACTGTAAGTCGCTCTGAATAAAAGCATCGACCAAATGCATAAATCTACATGAATTAAATAGAATGTATAAGAGAAGGTTTGTAGACAGACATTGTAAAATGTATGTACTGTGTTTAGTGCATAGTGTTTTATATAAGCTTCACTGATGATGATGATGATGATGATGATAGCTGCTTTGCTACCAATACAGATGGAGAACATCACCCTCATAACCTTCTCAAATTAAAACAGCATTACAGACACTCCACAAGAGCTCCAATGTTCCAATTAACAAGATAAATACCGACTTTTGGATTTTGTTCCCCATCTCAGAGAAATGTGACTCATACGTTTTCACCTTCCATGCAGAAGTAAACAAAATTTTAAAAAGCAAAACATTACAAAAACATAAATGCATAAAAATAAGAAAACAAAATAATTACTTTTTAAATCATTCTGGACAAAAGCAGATGAGTAATATGATCTGCATAAACGCAATGATGAACTGAGTTGATGGACAGATTCAATATTTTTGTAGATTGATTGACAGACTCAGCATGTTTCACTAATGTAAGTTGTGGAGTGTCTTGATGTGTGACATTTCAACACATTTTGTCAGTCTGTGGGCTAGAGTTAATAAACCATCTTTTGCTATTGCTAAATAACCTCACTGTTTTATCTAACCGACCTGTCTGATGAAATGAGTTTCATCTTTCTTGGAGTTTGTAACTGGCATGTGGGAATGATAATTGTGACATGGGGTAACCTCATATTGCTTTAATTCTTGTCTATAATTCAAAATATCTGTTGCTTCATCTGTGTTGTTTTCCTCTCTGGTAGCCAGACAGTTTGACTTTATCCTTTTCTTGTTACCATGGCAACGTGTGCAGGCAGATTTTTGTTTACAGTTTTAAACATGCATACATATATGCAAATACTTGTTTGTTCGCATTGAATCATGCCAAAAGCAACATACTGTATCCTTAGACCCTCCTCCAAAAGATGAAAATTTTTGGCCTTGATAAATAGGCTATAATGTAATTAGATGGTCTCTAAAATCGCTCTAAATGGAGCGCAGAAGTCATGCTTTGAGTCATCCGTGCGTTCCTAATCAGAATATTTTCCTGAAAGCAGGAAGCTACAGTATGCAATGGCTCTTGTGCAGTATGCGATCGAATGCTTTCTCCTTATGGATCTCAACCCTGCGCTCGGGGAGGTGGCCTTTATCACTTCTGACATGTGTTCTGTGTCGGCACAAGGACTTCAGTGGTTTGGTATGGAGAATTATAATGAGGCACTTGCTCGGCTAAAGAACAGCTTGCCTCCTTCTGAGCAGCAACACGGCTCAAGCTGCTGTAAATGTAGCTATAACAACTAAGAGAAACTGCCATATCAATATTGTTTTGGCAGATAACGTCCTTCAATGAATGACTGGGAACATCTGACATCTCTGTATCCTTCAGCAGTTAATTACCTTATTCTTTCACATCCTTGATTCTGTGTTTTTAACTTGCATATGTTCCATTCCCACCCACGTTTTTGGAACGTCCTCTTCACTTGGATAACAGAACCCGGTTTCACTCGTGGCAGTAATTGTCCTCTTGACATTGCATGATGAGTAATATCGGTAATGTCAAGAAGACAGATCAAGCAGAAAAGATCTGCCAATTGAGTTCTATTCGCTCTGTTCAAAATAAATGTCAATTATTCCCATGGTCAGGTCTTACGCAACTTTTCACAAGTTGTTTCATAGAAAGATGCCCCCAAAGGAGCTAATTCTTCATCCCAGCTGGGGTTCTTTAAGCTTCTGAGGAGAAATTTCTCCATGTCATTTATTCAAAGTTTAACACTACAGGAATACCACAGCATGAGTGATAACACCAGTACAAGGGCACAACTTCCCATCAAACACCTTTACAGGAGCACAAATAGCTAATAGAAGTTGCTGTTTGTTGTAGGGACTGTCTAAAAAAGCAGCTCTCTATTAGCGTTAATGTCAAGCTATTATCATTAGCACGTTCTTTTAACACTGTTGAAATTGAGGTCTTAACAAAACGTGTAATTTTAGTATTTATTTTTAGTATTTAATTTCTGTTATATAAATTATGTTTTAGACCAGCAAGTTTATTGATGTAGCTGTCTTTTAGTAAAGTCAAATCTGCCTTAACTTCACCATAAGTCTTAAATTAAAAAAAAAAAAATCAAGGACAAGACTTCAAGAAGGTTATTTATAGTGAGTTTCCTGAAATTCTCAGAAAACCATTTCAATACATTTCATCATGACTTTGCTATTAATTTTATGTCTTTAAGACGGTTGTCAGCAAATGGCCGACCAATGATCATCACACACAATGCTAACTTGCTGACCTCATGCCCAGTTTTATAATGCACAAAATATAAGCGAGATAACGTTTCAAGATCTAAAGTCCATGAGCAAACTGAAGAGAAGGGACGTTAGAAAATATCAGAATCTCTCCGTTTGGATGTCCCTGAAAATTCACATTTATTCCTTGCAGGAATAGAGGTGCAGTGTTTTCACAAGAGACAAAAGCCAAGCAAACACAGCCTTAGGGCTTGCCACATTGATAAGGCGAGGTCAATGCAAGCTCATAATCGACTTCAACAGCTTATGGCACTCACCCCCTGGGAATCCCCACATATCAACAAAAGCAGCTCGGTGGAGGAAGTAATAATCTGCTGATATCTGGACTGTGGCATGGGACTACCATTGCCCGTGGCGTTCCGAAATGGTTTCCAAACAAATCCTTTTTTAGAAAAAAGAGAAGAGTGTTTTAAGTGATTTATCAATACTCTATGAAGCCTTTGTCTTAATTTATTTTAAACCCT
>JAZGTK010003025.1:0-16666 GCA_036877625.1 Ambastaia sidthimunki | reverse complement strand
CTTCAACAGCTTATGGCACTCGCCCCCTGGGAATCCCCACATATCAACAAAAGCAGCTCGGTGGAGGAAGTAATAATCTGCTGATATCTGGACTGTGGCATGGAACTACCATTGCCCGTGGCGTTCTGAAATGGTTTCCAAACAAATCCTTTTTTAGAAAAAAGAGAAGAGTGTTTTAAGTGATTTATCAATACTCTATGAAGCCTTTGTCTTAATTTATTTTAAACCCTCTGGGTCTTGGAGCACAAATGCGTTTCCAAACATTACTGCTAACTTTACCCCTATTGCTTTTACAAACACGTATTTTTCTAATGTTGCGGTTAAAATGTCTGTAGTTATGGATTCTTTCATTTGCAATGGTGCGATAGACTTGTGCACACTGCTGCATATTTAATGCACTCTGGTTTCCACGCAAATTAGATGAATATGTACATAAATGACACAGAATGAATGTAGTCTAAATGAGTCAGCATTGGTAACAAGCACTGTCCAATCAGCTTTGTTGATCATCACCAATTTACTTCCATTCAACACTGATGTGTCATTATATTAATTTGCGTCGCACATTTTAAGTTGTTATAATTACAAAACTATCCTTAAAACAAATGCTGTACATGCACTTTAGAAGAGAAATTGGATATTGGATATTAAGTCTTGTTTTTTGAGAAATCAAACAACATTTAGGGAAAATGTAACGAAAAGTGGGGGGAAAGTATTTTTTAAAAACATTTAAAACTAAATGTCTAAACTATTTAAAAAAAAAGGTATTTTCTTACCCTATTGACATTTTTTGTAAGCATAAAACGTGTAAGTAAATCGATTTTGTTTTAATGAGGTATTTACTTAAAGAGGTATTTATGTTTACTTTAAAGTACATCGTTTTTCATTGATGGGTGATTATGAATATGAATATTATTAGAATATGTTGCCTACAATACCATCTGACAAACTGTAAGCAAAGGCTGTTGAAACAAAGGACACCTGACTGTGATGGATCATGAACTCTCGAGTGTGTGACATGGACAATATACATCATGCTGTCATGTGTTTTCATCCCTACAGCTAGAACACAAGTGTACAATGATGAACTGCTTAGGGAAAACAGCACACGCTCCACCATAAAGCCCCACTTTTTCCCTTTCTGCAAATCTCAAGAATAAATTTGCCCCCTGTGTTTTGACACAGAAAGTCTTTTGGCATTAGGATCAAACCTGGTTATGGCGCAACACCCTTGTAGCTGTGACACTGTTGAAATACAGCTGCTCCACAGTGGCTGTCATTGAAACAATAGTTCCAGCAACGGCGTGTGTTGTTGAAGGGCACACATGCACCCAAACCAAAGCTTCAAAAGCCTCTTTCTGCCAGACACACGTCTGTTTTCTATGCTTCTGGGCTTTTGGCATTAATAGTACATTACAGCTCGGCTAACTAAAGAAAAATGACTCAGACACCGGACTGTCAGAATGGGCAGATGACTGTTTAATTAACGGATGAATGGAGCGATGGAAATGTGATGCTTACGTGAAGCTGTACTGAGAGTTGCCCTGAGTTGCTTTGTGTGCTGTTGTTGCCACACACAAGATAGAATCCTTAATTACGAACAGCTGGTGAAAACCTCACTGAATCTCATTACGAGGTTCTTCTCACGTCTTCAGACGCGCTGCAGAGAAATATACCTCAGGAAACAGCAAAGATTTTCACAAGCAGCTTTCCTAAACGTGTTATAAAATATTCCATTCCCGGAGACTTTACCAGCGGTTGGGAAGATAAGATGTACTTTTAAAGTTAGTCAGAGTGTTGGAAGACTTCATGTTCTAAAAACATGTTTATCTTCTTTTCCTCAGAAAGTCTATCGTAGGAAAATGGTGTGGGATGAAAATTCCTGGAAATTCTTTCCATGACATGTTTGAAGTTCTGCTGTTGTGTAAATCAGTGGAATGTCCTTGACTATGCCGAGATTTTAACAGCTTTTTCATGGATATTTTAAGCAGCTGTCAAACGGTGAGAGAGTGTTTACATTCATGTGCCATAGAACTGCTCAGAAAGTCTCCATATAAAACATTTGCCAGCAAAATAAGACTGGAAAGCCATATTACTGTGGATTTAAAAACAAATCACATTTCTTGCTTGCTTTGGTTGTTTCACTATGTGAAAAAATGTTAAGCCTAATATAGAAATAATGTGCGATATTAAATATGCTGTAGTTGTTGCTATGGTGTTACCAGTCTCAGGAATTTTTCAAATAAGAAGTATTTTTGTATTTATTGTCATTTATTGTCACATCAGTGTTCCTGTAGCTCAACCGGTAGAGCATTGTGTTAGCAGCGCAAAGGTTGTGGGTTCGATCCCAGGGAACACAAGTACTAATAAAAATATATACCTTGAATTCAGTGTAAGTCGCTTTGGATAAAAGCGTCTGCCAAATGAATAAATGTAAAAAAAAATTTTTATTTAATGCATTTCTGGTAATAAAATTCTACATATACATGTCTTGGAATTAAAATACACTTAATTTTTCAATTGACTAACAAGACAGTGTGAAAAGGAGTTTTATGAAGATTTGAAAATTTTGAAGATGATGCTTAGGGTGCATTGATGCTCTATTCTGATGTCTGCTTGTGAATTACACGCATAAACCTGTAAATTAAACGTTTAGTAATATTTGGAATAAAGCAGCAATGGTTTTATTTTAAAACACTATAGAAAAAAGTGGAATTGAATTGAACATTGAAGTTCTAAGTTTTACTGCATGAGCGGATTTGCTTGCAATGCTGCAACTTTCACCCATTTACTCGTTTAACAGTTAACGTTGTTAATTGTTAATCTTATGTTCTGTGGTTTGAGGTCATGAAACCTATAATAATAATAAAATAGCAGGAAAAATGGTTAAAAAATACAGTATATGAAGTATAATGTCACACTCTACCTCTACCTTCTTAAATACATTTGCATGATCCTGGAATGTAAAGCACTACTCATGGGATGCTGCAGTCCGGAAAATTCAGTTCACGCTTCGTGCGTCGTAGTTCTAAATCTCTGACATACGTGCTAGCGAAGAGTACTCATGCACATTTAAATGCGATACTGTCAGAATGTGTGTTGACGAGAACTTGTTTGAGCTGTCAGCTCATCCTTATATCCTCATATCCAAGTGTGGATTCCTGCCAGAACAAAACCTATGAATTCTGATGAACTGTTTCATCAAGTTCCCAATTTAAACTCTGTTGTGAGATAAGACTAGAGCTCATCAAATGACATTGACTGTTTAAACAAAGCTACCTGTCTCCAACCAGGAGGAACCACCGCTGTTTGAACTTCTGTGTTGCGTGGTTTTATCTCAGTGAAAGCTGCTCCTTGCTGTCCCTGCTCTGAAAGTTCAATTTTTAGATGAGTATTTTAAGAGCAGATTCAATTTCTTCCATTATTTTTTTTAATCTTTTGAAAGAAAGAGACAACACTTTTGTCTTTTGTATAAGCTTACATAACCTTAAATTATGTTGGGGTCACGGGTGACACTGGATTAAAGAACTCAAGAACATATTGACAACAAATAAAGGATGAGAATACAGGCGGGAACAGATTGTCAGCACAACAGTGATTTTTATAATTGATGACATTCACGCTGGTAGATTAATGTTACGTTAATGTTACATGTTCCACATTCTCTGACTTGTAAGACTAAGCAGGTTAATTACACAGTAACCTTAATGCTAAATAAGAGTTCTTTGCAGTGATGCCAATGAGGAACGACTTTTGGTTGCCCAAAGAACCTTTCAGACAAAGTTCTTGAAATAACCATTTTTCACACTATTTTACAGTCATTAGAACCTTTTTACACTATGAAGAACCTTTTGTGAAACAGAAAGGTTCTGTGGTTGTTAAGGGTTTTTTATGGAACAAACGTTCTTTATACAGCCCAACAAAGAGCTTTTAGGATTTTCTTATAGTACTGCTCACTATTTATCAGATGACAGAAATCAACTGTGTATATCCAGGTCATACACCAGCCAAGCTACTGCCTTTGAGAAGAACATGAATGGTAACAGTAGCTATTTAAATCCACCTGTGCTCGGTAAATACTGCCAATCACAGTGGGTCAAATTGCTAAATATTCAATAGTTCAATTCAATTGTAAATGTGTGCAATTTTTAGCATGCTCACAATGGCATATTTTACCCTTTGCAGTAATAATACTCACATAATGAAAATTCCTGTTGACAGAGAATTTTGAACATTCCAGTTGACAGAGCCTCTCTCAGCTCCACTGCAGCCTGGTCCATGTGTTAGCTTCCACTTGCCAGATGCCACACATCAGACACGCTTATTCACTGTCACAGAGCTGGTCCTCAGACGCTTTGTGCTGCTGTCCTCTCTCTCTGCTGCTGGGGACAGGTTTATACAGCCTGAACCTCTGTGACATCCGGCCCTTGTGTCAGTGGCAGGCCTAGCTGCCTAATGAAGGGACATGCTTTTGCTTGGCACCGCTCTGCACACCATTTATTAACGTCAGGGAAAGTCACACTGGGGTCTGCTGCACTCTTTAATGATGGCACACGTAAGCTCAGTGTTTTCAGACATTTGTGCGAGAGCTACAGTCATATCAACTACAGGCTGCAACTTTATATATGCTTCCTTGCTCTGAAGAAGGGAGTTAATAGAAATTATATTTAAAATCTACAGTGTAACGTTCACATTATATACCTAACATCAGAGTTATTCTGTGTTGTATTTTACTGTATTTCCTGATGAAAATGATTCCAACAATACAAGTTTATTGTATTCCAGTTTTGAATTTCTTTAGCTAATTCCCTGTAAGTTTTTAAGTCACAATTATGTAGTACAGGAGTGATTAATGTAGACTGATGCATGACGGTACTGTAGCTGTTCATACAGACATTTCATCCAATCACAAGGCCCGCCCACTTGCTCAATAACAAGATTTAATCAGGCATGCATTGGTCTGTTTATAATACTTTATTATGTATTATAAATATAAAAAAAAACGGTACTTTTCATGATTTTCAGTGTTAGTTTACAATACATGACAGAATGCAGGAGAAAATTTGTTTTGTAGTATTTGAGGAGAAATGTTTAAAATCTTTGCAGGACTTTGGTATCTTAAATCTGACACAGTGATATCTGTCTTAGGAAAAATGTTTCCTCATTTGTACAGTTTAAAGAAACTTTTTAATTTTAAATTCTGTCTGGGCTGTGTTGATAACCTCAAGGACACTTATACCTTGTTAAATTACCACTTAGAATAACATAATTGAATGTGTCAAAATGTTCACAGCAAGGAAGAAAACTCAAGAGGAACTCAAAGCAGCAGTGGCCCGGAGGGGCTGAACCTTCTCAAACATTTATACAAAATTACCATCACAACTAAAGTGATTCACTTTTGTTCATTTAGTTAATATTGTGCATATAAGGTAAAAAGATTGTACACTCTCTTATGTGAAGTGAACCAGTTGAGTTTTAATCACTGCATGCATACCTGAGGAATCTGACAGCATAAGTTCTGCTCTTATTAATAAACTGACCGATCTGGATGAATATTTAAATGATGATGCAACATTATTTGCTTCCATCCAAAATGTGTCAGAAAAAGGCACATGGGAAGCAAAATGAAATTTGCCTTCTGCATAAATAACTAATCATAATCAGAGCTGACCTTTAAAGCCAATTAGTTTTTAGTATCACTTTAGTGTGTCATCAAGCCTGCCTGCAGTGAGATAAAGCTGGAGGTTAACGCAACACATAAAGAGCAACTTTAAAATTATATAATACAGAGGAAAACTTTGAACGATCTCAAAACAACACTCCAAAGTAAAGGTTCCTAAATAAAAGGTTCTTTACAGCGATGCCACAGGGAAAACATTTTTGAGTTCCCAAAAGAACAATTTAATCAAAGGGTTTTACACCAGGTTTTTTCAAAGTTTTTTTCAGTAAACTTTTTACACCCAAAAGAACCTTTTGTGAAACAAAAAGGGTCTATGAATGCTGAAGGTTGTTTATAGAACCATACAGATAGATAAAATAGTTCTTCTATGGCATTGTAAGGCACCTTTAAAATGCAAGACTAAACGAATGCCAGTGGTTGTAAATCTGCTTAGATTTAATTCACCACGCAAAGGTTTTCATATTTCATATATTTTATCATCTGCTGTCATTGATGAGACATGTCAGAAATATGCCACGTCTTCAACAGCCATTTAATCCAATTATGTCCTTTCCTGTCTTTTGGGATAAAAAGATTAAGTGAAAAGAGGATCTACGATCAAAAAAAATGATTATATGAAAGCCAGACCTTACAGCATAGGATTAAACAGGAGAAAGGATTTAGCTGTTATTGAAACCTAAAAACAATGCCTGGGTCAACAAAGCTTTATACTGCATCACAATATAAAGTAAACCACAGTGTAATCCACATTGTATTCAGGGGTCTGTGAGGAATTCAGAAAGGATTGGTAGATGTGATACAAGTTATAAGATTAACAATAAAGAAGAATACAGCGCCTTATGTGTCATTCTGTGACGGTCTAAATGAGCCGGTCCAGACATGAGGTTGATCTTCTAAACCACGGTTCAGTTTTCTTCTGCTGAAAAACAACAAAACACTCTTTTTAGATGTGTTGCTTAAAATATTATTTCCCATAAAACTGTCAGATAATCAAGAAAATCTTTAGTGACTGTTGCTTGACAAAATACAGAGTTCTTTAATTTAATGTTGAATTACTTTGTTTGGCTTGAGCATATCAAAGTGCCTTTTTTTTCTTTGTTTTGTTTTTAATAGCAACAGACTTTAAATCAGACATACATGTCGATTTGTTACTTGTAATTTTTGGTCGCAGGCATGCGTATATAGTAAATAAGTTAGTCTGATTAATTCTACATTAAGTTATTTATGTGTGTATGTGTGTTTTATTGTTATGGTAAAGTTCAAAAGCATGTCTCGTTATAACAGGATAACACATAAGAAGTGTTTTACAGTGACTCACAGAAAGACGGATACATCTTGGATACATGTTCTGCCAAGAAGTGCTTAAGGGTCCATGAAGGTGGATGTAACACTGTGGAGAGAGACAGGCAAGAAATTAAGGCTCTGAGAACATTATTGATTAATTCTGGAACATATTTTGTGCTTTCCATCAATGTCTGCCGATGTACAAACAAGATTATCAAACACTAGTAAGACAGCTGAAACACATCTCAAACAATGTTGGCAGTGACCTCGAGAAACGGTTACAAGCGTCTCTCAGTTGGACGTTGTTGTTTACAGCCCGGCAATTATCTTCGGTTTCCAGAACAAATCCCTGCGCCAACTTTGCCAAGTGCGTTATGTTACCGTAATGGCAGAGAATAAGCAAGTTCAAGTGCGTTTCTGCAGGCAGATGGTGTCGTTGTATCACTGTCAAAGCTCTGTATTTTTTGTCAAATTGTATTAATTGACTCTTCAATCATAACACAATCTTCACTACTTTTGGTGCAGAAAAAACACAGCTTTACTAAATGAGATTTAAGCTTTGAACAACATAATTTGTTCAAAGTCAAACTTTTTTAGTTCTGAGTGCAGTGATTCCCAACCAGCTGTACTGTACGTGTACCCCAGAGGCTGCTGGGAAAGTTTTCAAAATTGGATTGTTCATTAAATAAATTAAATGAATTAATTAAAAAACTTATCATGTTTAAGCTCATGATTTTTTACATTTCTTAAAAAAAAAGCAGGTGATAGTAAGTGTGCTAAAGTATTGGGTGTTTTTTATTTTCAGCCCCAGTATTGAATTTATATTTGGAAATATAAAGTTTAAAGTGACTTATTAATAATAATTGGTGTTAATGAATGGGTACTTTAATGATATGGATATGACTGTTGGGGGGATGTTAGGTATCCTAAAATATGCGACTTAAGTAATAACATCTAAATTTATAAAAACATAAATTTACTTATTGCATAAAATATTATTAAATTAAACTGACTACATTAGGTTACAACAACAATTTTTGTTAAGAATTTTTAAGAGAGTTTATAATTTTATTTTGCCTGTGATATTTATTTTTAAGAGTTAGATCAAGTAGAAATAAACCCTCAGGCTAACAGTTTAACATTAACACTTCATACAGTGCACAGACAGAATGATTGAGAAACACTTTGTGCTTTAGTGGCTCATGACTACAAACTGCGTTTGAGCAACAGACAACATGAAGTCCATGTGTTGTAAAGTTATTTATACGAGAATGTCATGCCTACTTCCAAGCCTTAAATAAATCAGTAATTGTAATGTCTTCAAATGTCCTTGAATTATGCAGAACAATTAACTGCCTAAAACAGCTGTAATTTGCCAAGAATTAAAGACTTGAAGATATGGGTAGTTGATGAACTGATTACGAGAAAGCAGGTGAAAACAACAAGGCTCACTGCACTCTAATTTTACAAACAGGCGCTAAGGATTCTGGGAATGTGGCCCCTGGCTCACACAGTTACAAGCTCAGCATGAGAATGTGTCTGCCAAAACGCATAAATGACACTAATCAGTTGAAAATAAACAGTAGAATTGTATAGATGCTATGCAAACATGGCCGCAATTCTATTTTCCAGATGTTGTGCTCATACATGTTATAGAAAAAACTACATATATATGATTCACACAAGAAGAAACAGCACGAGTCACAAATGCATGTCTGACTGATGTATGTGGATGAACCGTTTATTAAATTAAGACTGAGGAGGAAAGTTCTACATAATAAGAAGTGTGGGGCTGCTGCTAATTGAGATTTATTAGCCAGATAAATTAAAAAAGGGTAATTATAATCTAGTATGCCCAGCTAAACAGATTCTGATACAGGCTATTGATACCACAATACTGTCTTTTTAACTGGGTTATACTTTAGGTAGATATTTATTCATTTGGCAGACGCTTTTATCCAAAGCGATTTACACTAAATTCAAGGTATACATTATCAGTACTTGAATTCCCTGGAATCGAACCCACAACCTTTGCGCTGCTAACGCAATGCTCTACCAGTTGGGCTACAGGAACAATATGATATGCTGTCCACCTGTAATAGGCAAATGAATGTAACAGCCCTTTAGCAATTCAAACTGAATATTTTTTGCCTCAAACCATAAGTGATATATGCAGGAGAATTTCCAGCTCCTGCAGTTGCGTGACTTCTGTAATTGGAAGGTGAAGTGAAGCAGTTAAGCTGTTTCCGAACAGAACTACTCACCTGTCGTACAGCGTCCTGCACAGACTGTTTATAAGCACTTCAGCAAAATGAGACGAAGGTTCTCGCTTCTCTCAACTGGTTTTATCAGTATGCAGCACATACAGACTGGAAAGCACCTGCAACGCCAGGAAAGAGACACATCTCAGGTTAAACAAATGGAGCGTTTAAGGGGGATATTCTACCCTCAGAAACATGAAAGACAGAGACTAGTGCTGGATATCTGAGAGGACTCGATTGTGCAAGCGGCTAATGCAACCGTCTTTAATTTGATATGGTGTCTTACCCTCTTCAGCGAAGGTATTTCTGACTAAATATTACTAAACTTTGAGAGACCGAATTCACTTCAGCCTGAAGATGGTTGTAATAACACAAATATAATCTGTGTTGACTTGAGAATTTTGTATAAGAACGAATACCCTGAGAGTCTCAGAGGCCTCTTTGCCTCAAACCTCATCAGGCTGTTGTTTTGCCACTTCGACTGAAGGCTTTTAAATCCTGCTTATGATTCACGAGCTGCTCAAAACAGAACTGGATTTTATTCCTCTCTCCCACACACAGACTGTCCAATTGCTTAATGCAGGTAATGATTACATCTCAAATGACATTCTCAGGCTTAAACAGAAACTACAAGCCTCATTTATAAGACTTTAGTCTTTCAAATCTCGACATTGTCTAGACTGATTATCTGGTCTCCTTCCATTATCTTCATCATTCCAGAGAAGGTTCACATGAAGAGACTCACACACTTGCACTTTTCATGTCTGTTTAATTTCCTCACAACGGCTTTGACCGAGACACTTCTGAGTGGAATATGGAAAAGAGCACATTTCCAAGGATGAAAGGCACATCATTCTCACATTTTACAAATCTGGACACCACACACAGTTTGTCAGTTTCTCTTTCTGTACAGTTAAGAGCTTTATGTCTGCTGTGTTAGAATCCCAGAGAAATTCCATTATTATAAAGTCAGTAGTTTGAACAGAACTGAATATAATATAAATATAACATTCAATTGTGTTTCTGTTTTGCATCATCACCATAATTTGCTCATTCTGATATATGATATATAGTAGCTTGTCTTGGTTTTTATCAGTTACTTTAGGTGCAACAAACCACCTGGATACTTAAAACATGTCCTATTAAAGCCAAATGCTATTGCATTTTATTGTAGTAAAAACTATAAGATTTAGTTTTTAATATAATGTTTACAAAAACAGCTTTTCCACACAAACAGTTATAAATATATCTTGCTCTATAGTGATGGCCACACTGTTATAGTAAACAACAGTCATTCTCAACAGAGATGGAAAATCCTCACTGTTTCAATTTTAACTTTGAATTACAGCCTTCTGGTAGATGAAAACACCCTGTATTGTGTATCTGTTATTGTCATTACAAATGCATTCTTTCTCACCAACAGAAATAAAATAGTAAATGCATTGTGAATCACTAGTGAAGACTATAGTGTAAAAAAACGCTGTTATTTCTTACTAATGAGATACACCTCATTAATTCACAGCACATTTGACAAATGAGATTCTATACATGTAGGCTTCAATGTCCACTGGTGACAGTTTCATGCCTAAAGCACTGCTGTGAAATGGCAAAGTCACCACCTGTGTGACATTATTGACCATTTCATTTAGCAAGCCTGAAGCCATTTAGAGTCTTACAGTACCTTCCACAATACCACAAATATTTTAAATGAATTAATGTTTATAACCTTTTGGTATTTAAGCCTGGAAATGCACTCTTAAAAATAAAGGTTTTTAAAAGGTTCCTCACAGCGCTGCCATAGAAGAACTAACAAAAAAAACATTCAGTTTCTTTCCTAATTTGTTATAGTCTAAAGAACTATTTTCCACTACAAATAACATTTTGTGAAACAGAAAAGTTCTACAGATGTTAAAGGTTCTTTATGGAACCATACAGATAAAAATGGTTCTCATATGGCATCGTCAAGCACCATTTTTAAAAATGTAGGTTTTAGGTTTTAAATATTATGTTGCTAATCAAATAAAAGCAAATTTGTGACACTGACCACATTAATTCATTTGTAGAGAACAGTCAAATTTCTTGTTTCCTCAAATACACAAAATATTATGCAGCCTGAGGACATGTTGTCATTATAACAAATATAAAGATATTCAGAAATTTGTGTACATTTTTAATTCAACTTCTTAGTAAAATTGTTATGCTAATACTATCATTTGTCAAGCAAGTGTTGTATTACATTAAGAAAGAATGTGAAATGGACACATCTGCACTAACGGTCACAGACATTTGGACTCCACTGTATAATGAACATGTACTTTAAATGAACGTGTGGACGCAGATGTTATTTTATGCAGACCATTAACTATCAAACCCACAGCAGTGTTGATGTGGCTACAAACACATCTACTATAGCTTCTGTTGTATTACATTCTCATTCTCAAACAAGCCATCTGATAAACATCAGTGATTTGATCATCCTCTGTGCTCTTACAAATGATCTTCTGCGTGAAAAATAAGCATCTGAGCATGCTCCTGTCTTGTCCTGAATTATACAACATTATAAAACATTGCTGACCTCCACAAAAGACTTACATCCATCAAAAGGACCGAAATAAATGTGACACTGGTCAAAAGAAAACAGGGTAATTCATGAATAGAATGATTAATGCATGAATGCTGGAACACAGACAGAGCTCAGGCTATCTTTAGAAAATATCTATGCTGATACTGTTGCATGAATTGATCACATTTTGTTTCTGGTACATAATGGTGTAACCACAGTGAAGAAGAGAGAAATAAAGCAAAGCTAAACAAAGAATATTCATTTGTGTTTTCTTTCTATTGTTATTGATGGTATGTGTCACAAGTGACTGTGTGGGGGGGGAGCAACATTAATACAAAGTGTTAATTACCCAAATGTTACTCATCCATTGTTACTCAAGGCCATATTTTACTTGAGGACAATCATTCTGTAATACTTTAAGTGGGGTGTGTGTAATTAATCTGTGTACTCAGTCTCATAAGTCTGCATCATAATGAGTGGGTTTTTGTCTTTAAGATAACCCAATGGGATGTTATTTGGCTAAATGGTTTATTAATTGTACTGCCACAACAGAACATTAGCAGATGCCCCTAACTCTGATCTCAATTGCTGTGTTCTACGATGGTACTTGAATTACTGTTGATCTTTTTTAACTCCTTGCACCTGCTCTAACAGCATTCTGTGGTCCGAGAACTTTGTGTCCTATTTTGTGGCATGAAAATCCACTGGACCATAGATTTGTGTGTGAACTTCATAATAATAAAAAGTTTGTCAATGTAGGAGTCTGGTAGCATATCGGTCGCAACACTTTTAGCACATTTAGTGGGGGGGCATTGTGAGTGGTTAACAGTAAGGTTTTGTGCTGAAATACTATGTAAGTGGTGCAACTTAGTGAATTTTCCCTGTAGATGTGTTATCATTGCAGGCTTAAAGATTTTTTAAAGCTTACCAAGTCTGTTTTAATCCTCTGCATCTCAGCTTATAGAGAGACTAGCACCTGTTGGAAGGATAAACATTATTTCAGAAACTGATTTTGAGGCACTATTAGTATACACCAAATAAATAAGAGACAATGAGTGACACTACAAGTCAAAAATGTTTACAGTTGCATGCACGATTAACAAATGGATTGAAAACAGTCTGACATAGTATGTTACTATCAAAAAAGTAAACCAATTTGTGGGGCTGGACAAAAGCTGTCAGAAAGATTATGATTTGAGAGCAACCATCTTTTTCATCGTTTCTGGTTAAAAAGCTTAATTTAGCTGGTCAGGTATTAAATATCAGTTTTAGCTTCTTTTTAAAGATGGATTGTTAATTTTTTTCTTATGTGTTAGTAAGTCATTTTTGTTGTCACTAGTTAACTTTATTAGCGGATTTAAAGGGCCGAGGCATTTAGTTGGGGTTAGTGAGGTCAGGTTTACTTTTTGAAGTATAAATAACTTAATTTATGACTGGCATTCGCAACATTAGAGTTAGTATTAGGGTTACCTGCTTAACGTTAAGTCATCCTTTCGGTGTCTTAAAACGCATCACCATTCAGTTCTAATAGTCACAAAGAAAAGTTCAGGTCTGTTTGGGGCCTTCAGTAGTGCTGATATTTAAAAGCATTGGTATTACAACACAAATACAGCCTTGATGTTCATTAACATATATTACAAGAATGTACTGTAGGTAACAAAGATAAAGCAATTTAACTGGATCCCATTCACTCCTGCGAGTGAATTTAAGCCCCAATGGGCAACACCAAAGGCTGTAGGCACTTAGAATATCTTATTGTAATGTGGGGACGTTCTTACCTCCTCAATCTCCATATCATTCACAGATTGACGCTAGTGCAGACAAGTCGCTCGGAATTTTTGTTTAATAAGCTGAAGCTTAAAGAGTGTGTTAAAAAAGATTCAATTTATTGATCTAAACAGTTGATCTCCATTAACATGTTAAACATTTAATGACTAACCAATAGTCAATGAACAATTTAGAGCTAATGTTAAAAATTATTTAACAAAGTTTAATTGTATTAATGTAGCTTATCTATTATTACACAAAATGACTTGACAACGTTTCTACGGTTCCTTTTTGTTGCTTTTCTTTGTTAAATATATATATATAAAAAACATTTTCTCAGCTCAAACAGGCATTTAGTACTAGAGACAAGTACGTACCTATCTAATTTTACAAAAATGATCTCATCTTTATTAACAAATTATAGCAACACAAGTTTAACAATTATAATCACCTATTTAGAGAAGCTTGCACAAGGCGCTTTACATCCTTTTTATTACATTTTTTATGTACAAATACAAGCTACACACAAAGCAAAGAACTTGTATGCGGCCACTTACATAACCAATTGCTTTCAAACCCAATACTGATATCAAAATTAAATATACAAACTCAGTATTTGCCATCATCAAATCAAGGAGTATTAAGAAATATGTTATGTACAATGTGAGTTTCTTCTCTGTAGCGAAGACATTTTTGCTTTGACATAAGAATGTACTGTAGCTAACTCCATGCTTTCTTTACATTGGGGGACAAACAATGAGAAACTAAAGGAGAGAGCATTTCATGACAAAAAGAATAAAAAATACTGCCAAGACCTACAATTCAATTGTAAACAGTGTTTGTAAAATTATCCTACAAAGAAGTCCACAATTTCAGTTAGTGTATGGTTTATTCCTTGGTTTGGGGCAAGTTTAAAAACATGACCTATCAATTAATAAAAACCTTGTTTGGATTGTTTAGTAAATTAGGTTGCCATTGTGTGGAGGTCACATGCTCCGGAGCACCTTTAATATCTACCATAAGGGTGGTCTCTGTAGCCCCCTCGAGTGAGTCTGGATGCTGGAGCTTTGAGGCTGGGCCGTGATGATATCCAGTCCTCTTCTGCTAAAATGAAGGTGATTAAACAGGAAGAAAAACGCAGAGCTTATTTTCAATCAGCTTCAGCTAAAAAAAACTCTAGGCAAGATGGAGATGGAGGCAAGAGGTGATATAAAACAAATGTGTTGATGTTCTGAAAGTGTGCAGCTTCTTTAAATGGCTGAAAGACTATGTGACAATTCATCTGGCGACAGATATCCTGAGGGCGTAATTTCATGTGACATTAGCTATTGTTTTCTTTAGGTTTAACCATTGGGAAGTAAAAAAATACAGAAGTGAAAGACTAGCACTGACCTATCAGCTTACAGATACCATTGGGTCCAAAAGTCTGAGACCACTAATGAAAATGTTTCTCTTCCCCAAATTAAGAAAAAATGACAAATTAATTCATTTTATTTGCATAAAGTTGTCTGCATGAAGAGTAAAAAAAAAAATTTTAAGATTTTATTACCATTTGGTACAATCCCTGATTTGCTTTAATGACAACATTTCTTGTATTTCAGAATGTTTTAAATATTTGTATATTTAAATATTTGAGTTTCTGTTCTAATTTTCATGAAATTCAATTTTGAATCACAGCTTTTTTTATTGTGTTCTCAGACTTATGCACGAGATTGTATGTTTTAGGAATTCCCTATGGATCTCCTATCCAGGGCTGGTTCTTTTCGTTAAGTTCTTTATCGTAAATTTAAGGAAAAATTTGCAATGTCACTTTTCCCTAATTATCAGTAACCAAAGGCAGAGCAGATGAGGCGTGAACTCCTGGCTGAGCTCACAGCATGACCCTGCTGTCATTTAAACACAGTATGTGTTGGAGCTGATGCACCATTAGGTTCTCCAAATGTGATCGCTGGGCCATTGAAGACACAATCAGTCTGCCTTCAGGCCAAAGAACCATAACCCTCATTGCTGCTAATGACCGTTTCTTTACAACACATAGAAAGAGGATGATAAACTATTAAAGTTCATGCCAAAACTCCTTACATTACAGTATTCTGTGTAATGAGCACCACCAGGCCAACACTCCTCCCCTGCACACATTAAATTTAAAAGGTTTTCCCCTTCACTGCAAAAGCTATCTCTGACCACGGCACTTTATTACAATTCTAATTGCACAATCTTTTGCAACACAACAAAATCTCATGTCAAAAAGTGGCAGAACCTCAAATCGTTCCTGTTCGCACAGAGACACTCCGCTGTACAATTTGCCACACTGCAAAATGAATGAGCGAACGCATCTACAATGAGAAACTGGCATCAGTAGAAAACAACCCTCCATGCCAGGAACAGAGGGAATCCTGTATCAAATGTAATCCAGCGAGGGCACATGTTCAAAGGCAGTAATGGCTGAAAGGCCATTCCGGCTCTCTTGGTGGGCATCAGCAATGCCTCCAGCTCTCTGCTGGCTTTGGTCCATGATTTCAAGTGCATCTCAACCCCAGCCCTGGGGCACACTAGTAAGGTAAGATGGCAGCTGCTGAGCCCTCGGCCTGGGTGATTTAACAACTGGCAAACACCGGTTGGTGTTTTCCTTACCTTTTAGCTGTGAAACATTTAACAGCAATATAGAAAATGAATGAGGCAAAAGAGGCTTCTTACTGGTGTGGGCAATGTGCCAGGACTTGTTTCAGCTCACCTGCTACCAAACTACTGCAGTGTGAAAAGAATGATTCTCTTTGTGGTGCAGCATTCAAATCTTTTATGACTTAAACTACAATTCCAATACTTTTCTAGTGAGCTAAAAGAAAAATCCATATTGTCATGTTGCTTTAGAAAGATTGCGGATCGGCCGCTTACCGTAATTGTTGTAGCCATCGCCATTATTTCCGTGTCCGTATTCATAGTACTCTGAGACACTGTGTTAAGAGACAAAATATTTCTACAGTTTATTAGTGTTCTGTGCAATACACAATATGTGCTGTAACAAAATGTGAGTCTTAATAATAAATAAATACATATAGACCTTTTTGACTGGTTGTTGTAATTGTCCTCATAGGCCTCATAAGTCTGGTC
>JAZGTK010003024.1:0-28914 GCA_036877625.1 Ambastaia sidthimunki | reverse complement strand
CAGGACTTAAAGGATCTGCTGCTAACATCTTGGTGCCAGATACCACAGCACACCTTCAGAGGTCTAGTGGAGTCCATGCCTCGATGGGTCAGGGCTGTTTTGGCAGCAAAAGGAGGACCAACACAATATTAGGAGGTGGTCATAATGTTGTGCCTGATCGGTGTAATATGTATATATATATATATATATATATATATATACTACATGTTTACTACATAAAATGTTTATTACATGTGTGCTATGCCAAGTGCCACAAGCGCGCTGCATTTCCCAGAATCTTTGAAGGCATTGTCTGGAGGTAGAATGAAATGTTTCACTGTATGTTATGATCAGTCTTTGCTTCAGACTTACTGGTGGTCCTGGTAGTCCCTGAAAGCCCACTGGACCACTATCACCTCTTACACCCTTGGACCCTAAACGGCCTTTTCTTCCTGGTTCTCCAGCTGAGCCCTGCTTTCCCCTGCTTCCCTGCTGCCCTGGCACACCTGCATCTCCGCTCTGAATCACAAACAAATACAAACACACCCATAAACAAACAAGTGCCGTTTTATACTGTGTACATATTTCTGAATGTTGACTCCACAACAAGGTCCTGGAAAGTAATACAAATTGGAACTCAAACAGTACTGATGTGGAACGGTAAGTTGCATCTTATCAAAACAGGTTTTTAAATGTAATCCAACTAGATTTCTACAGCTGTGACAGTGAATAGACCAGACTGTAACTGTTAGGTACTTGACCGAATGATTTGAGAAAATGTGGCTATTCATATTGAAATAGTAAACAATCCCTATGACATCTTACCCTGCCTTTAGGTCCTTTGACTCCTTTTGCACCCTGTGAAAACAATGTGCCGATGTGAGAAACTAGAACCATATGATAACGAAAATGTGTAAACAGGAAATTAAATGCATTTGAGTAACTACCTTCTGCCCTTTGCTTCCTTGGACCCCTTGAATGCCTGTGTCACCCTGAAAGACAACAGCCATTTTTGCGATTGCATTTATAGCTTTTAGCATACAAATTTGATTTACAGTCCAAAATCAATAATCAAGGTGTTGCACCTGGACACATGAAAGCAATTTTAACATTTTTGTGTGTTCCTATGAAAAGCAAGCTGAAAAAACCCTTTTTACAGAGGAAAAACTTTTCATGTAAATGTTCTAATTGAAAAATTGCCCTGGAATTTGACACATTAGCTCTAGGTGTAATTGTGTGACTATACAGATATTCTACACAACCAATATCATGATTTAAGTGTTTCCTGCAATAGTAACTATTTTTTTAATCCTTTCTGCACGTGTGTACATTTCGGTTTAAGTCCAGGAGCCCCATCTCTTTTTCTAAAATGAAAAAAAAAAAAATACAGGAACAGAACAGAATAATTTCCATTTTCTAACTTCTCCCCTTGTATATTCCATTACATAACATGTTAATACAACATTAGGCTCCCACTGCTATTGGCCAATTATTCAAATTTCTTAGAAAATATTAAAAACACATAGGTAAATACATATGTGATGCAATTGGGTTATCTATGTCTTGCTTTAATAATTAATCATTTAAAATAATGTTTAGGCCTGTACATGGAAGAAGTAGATATGGCTCTATTAATACCATATGACACTTCATGATCCAATGGAGTCCCTGTGGAAATTAGATTATTTTCAAAAACCTATAAAAGCTTTCACCACATGGACTCCTTTTGACATGCTTAATTACAGTGTGCAGAACTTCTCAAACATTTAGATTTTAGTGTAGGGCTAAAGCTGGAAAGAGAACATAGTCAAGTGTTTCGGTCTAACACACTTTGTAGTGTGACTGTGCCCAAAACCATATGACTGCATGCAGCCGTTAGTGGTGTGGTAACCATTGAACAGCTCTGATGCACAGATATGACTCCAGTATGAAAACATTCCAGGTTTCTATGCTTTTGACAGCAGTATGCTACACACAACAGATGGCTTCTTTCATTCACATTTTTGTCAAAATGATATTACAGTAATTTATCAAGCCCTAAATGAATCACTTGACACATTGTTTTAGTATATATTTCACAAATGTTAAAATGCTTGTCTGTCACAGCAGCTGAGCCTATCTGTACATCAGATGTTTTCTTGCTCATACTGTAAATGCTGAGATCATCATAATTGCAAATGTATGGATGAGGCAGGGAGTGTTTATATAACAAAGCACACATCAAAAATTATCTTATAAAAGATATCACTGCAGCAACACTGTGAGTTCTGAAAAACAAGACTTTTTTCAAATTAATTTGGGTTTAGCTCAAAAGACAGGCACATAAAATCTGCACTTTTAAGCTGTCAAAACACAGTGTTTATATAGAGACCATCATTGCTGTAGTGAGCAGAAAACTAAATGTCTAGACTGGGCCTTGTTCTTAATTTGGTCAGGTCTTATGTGCTACATCCTCTCACAATCATTTCAGATTCAGCCCTTGAAAGACCATATTGTGCTACATTTGGGTTTGTTACTAAAACATTTGGGTTTGCCACTACATAATTATCAAGAAAAGGAATATCAATAACGTCATGTAATTCCAGTGCATTAGCCATAATGTATGAACACAGTGTTTGAACATGGTCCTTTAAATAAGGATTAAATAAGTTTTGCATCAAATAAGTAAATGAGTGGATATCATTACCTTGGGGCCTTGTCTGCCAGGTATTCCCACATGTCCCTATAGAGAAATGGAAGGTTTAGGCATTTTAGAGGGAACAAACATATAAATTTCTAAAGCTCTGCAATATTTATCCACACACTCACAGTTCGTCCAGGGGGCCCAATAAATCCTGGTCTTCCTGGCTTTGCAGCAGAGCCCTTGTAACCTTGTAAACCCTGAAGGTTGTAGCACTTTATAAATCTATCAGAAAGCAGGGTGTATTTTCCCTGTCATTGTCTCTGAACCTCACAGCAAAACATTCAGATGACATTTAAAGAGGTCAGATATGGCTTCATATATTAGTCTTTTCTTTTAATGAGCACTTACCATGGGTCCAGGCGGGCCCATGTTGCCTGGACTGCCTTGTTCACCTTTCTCACCCTTTGTAAAATACAGTTAAAAAAATAATTAGTTTCTAACGTATTTCAAATAAAAAGTAATCATTCAAAACTGGTTCTTCATTCCCAACACTATGAGATAAGAAACAGCTGAGTCACCCTTTTGCCATCTTCTCCACGTCTGCCCTCAGGTCCCTGTGGTCCTTGATAAGCCTGTGAGTGATTATGATATAAGAATAAACTAGTGGTAAGAAAAACAAATTATACTGTAGAGTTTAGCTAAAAGTGTGTACCTCAATACCAGGGTCTCCATCTCGCCCTGGCAAACCTGGGTCACCAACAATGCCCTGAAATAAACAGATCATTGGTCAGCACTAAACCTTAAACTTGTTAGTAACTTATTAAATCAGGTAGTTACTAAATCATCATAATGACTGGTTTACAAGTAACCAACCTTTTCCCCTATCCCACCAACTCTTCCTTTTGGCCCTTGAATACCCTGTGGACAGTAAAAAGATAAAGAGCTACCCTCACATGTATAGAGAGAAATTATTTATCATTTGCGGCTTAATTGGTTAGGTTTACCAGAAGTAATGTAAAAAGTAGTATGATTTGTAGTAATTTGATACAGCCAAACACGTACTGGCTTTCCCTTTTCTCCAGGTGTTCCTTGCTTACCAGGATCTCCCACAATCCCCTGTCACAAAGCAGAGACATACCATAAACATGAAGTCTTGATGCCTTTGAGACTAGTTGGTAGTTGCATTATTGCAAAAAGACCAAAAATCCAGCTTTACTACTTATGTTACTGTATATGCCAGGACCTGCACAAAAGTTTGGTATGAATCAAATATGTATGTGATTTTACAAAACCAAATATGTATGTGATTTTACCAAACCACAAACATTTTTGGCCTGTTTAACACTTAACACTGGTTTAAAAGCTAGCTTTCTGAAACAATTTGGTTCATCATTAAATTGTCTCTGTGACAGATTGCTCCTGTTCAAACCCCACAGATCTTACAGGAATCTGAAGCCTGTGGGTTTCCTTAAAGTGTTTTCAATTCAATTCAATTTTATTTAAATTTTAAAATTTATTTTAAATTTAAGAGCAGTGTGTGGGTCCTAAATGTCATGAAGCACAACACAGAATGCCCTGAGCCTGTTTTCTTACCTGGCGACCCTGTGGTCCTCGAGCTCCTTTGGCTCCTGGTAAGCCTTCATTTCCCTGTTGTGAGAATGAATGAGAGCTGTGAGATGTCTGAACAAACGGGGACAAACCAGAGTGAGGGAGAAAACATACCTTCACTCCCTGGTATCCTGCAATACCCTCATATCCTCGTTCTCCTGGTGCACCCTGGGATATGTGGTGTGGAGTGAATGAGTCATTCATATTCACAATTGCACAAGCCATCACACATAAACTGTTCAAAGCAAAATGTTCTAGAACAGAACTTACAATTTCCCCTGCCTGGCCAGTTTCACCCCTCTCTCCAGGAGGACCTTGCACTCCCTGTGATGAGATTGACACAGAATGTCATACATGATGTGCTCAAGCTATCACACATGGATAGCAAAATAACTTGTTAAATATGTGAAGTCATTTGTAAATAACTGACTCACATACAAATATGTGAAAGTCATTGCATCACATAATAAAATATCAAAGTGACATCTGCAAACAGATGCTGCTAGAGCTCTTCCCAAACTAACGTTTCTTTTGTTAGCCATTTTTGCAGCAAAGCAGAGTTAAACTGATATTGAGCCTTATGTTGATGCATGTACCAGCAGATGACAAAAAGAGACAGATAGATAGGTGTATGAAGTCATTTTTCTTGCACGTTCACACAGGTTTCAAACCTAACAAACACCAATTCTGTAAAATGTTTTGCTAAAAAAGTGTAGTTATTTTTAACAAATGTAAACAATTGAGTACATGAAATACATGAGCCAATGTAGTTTAATGTAATTTAAGCATTGACTGTTTTTACCTTATAGCCTGTAGCTCCTTTTAATCCTTTAAGGCCTTTGGGTCCTCTGTCACCCTTCAAGAGAGAAGATGATGGATATTTCGAAGCACAAATGAAAAACTAAACAATTGTCAGGTCTGCAGGTGTGTAATGCATTACCTCCTGGCCATGAAGTCCTCTCATGCCCTTTTCTCCTTTGATACCTTCTTCACCCTATAGGACACAGGTTAACTGGAAGTGGGTCTGCAAATGCAATGCAAATAAAGAGATTGTGCATTTACCTTTGGCCCAGGTGCTCCAACATTTCCATAATCTCCAGTGTCCCCACGTGGACCCTAAATTAAGAGGAGTTTTATATGAATGTTTGCAGAGTTGCTTGAAATATTAAGCGTTTGTAATGAACGTTTTTGCTTTCGCAAGGCAATTTTTCCAAATGGACCAAAATGTATTAATTCAAGTCATGTGCAAGTAAATTGTCCTCTCATTGGTCAGAGCGCACCTGTTTATTCCACTCAAAGATGTCATCTGTCAGACAACTGCTTCACAAATTTATTGTGGCTTTCTTTATTACAGGTGGTTCTTTATTACAATCTGCTCCGGAGTTCATTTTCAATCACATGCATCTGTGGTACTCTGGTGAATGCACATCTAATCAATGTGAGACTAACATGGAAGACAATAAATTATTGAATAAAGTAGTTCTTTTTGTGTTTTTTTTTGTACACAAAGTATTCTCATTGCTTCATAACATTAAGGTTGCACCACTGTAGTCACACTATTTTAACAATGTCTTTATACCATTTCATACCATATAACCATTTTGGGCCTTGAAAGTGGTATTTGCATTGCTGTCTGTGAGGGCTAAGAAAGCTCTCAGATTTTATTAAAAATATCTTAGTGTTCCAAAGATGAATAAAGTTCTTACAGGTGTGGAATGACGTAAGGGTAAGTATTATAAATAATTAGTTTAGAATAATTAAATAATAGTCAAATCTATTCTTAATTTTGATCAGTTTTTATCTGAATATCTGTTATCTTTGTTTTTGTTCTTGTGTTGCCATGATGTATTTTTCCTATGACTTCAGTAATGTGCCATTGCAAAACCCCTCCTACAAAGCCAAACATGACTGAGCCATTTTAGTTTATGCTAGGCATGGGGAGATTCTAAAAAAATAAAATTGTCTTTCCACTTGGATTACGGTGCCGTAGCAGTAGATGGTGTTAATGGCAAAAGAAATGTGAGAGAAATAAATAAATCATTGTTGTTGTTTTAGGACAGTAAGCCAAGTTTTCCACATGAAGTGTTTTAGAATCTTAGTATTTTAGAATTTAGACTTATACAATCTAAATGTTTGTGCCTATAATCGGCTATTTTACACCTGCACATGCATTTACTGTACTGTCAGTATTGTTGTACAGTGATTTTGTTTAATACATTCTCCTACATACAAATACTGCATACTTTCACATAATGGTTGTGATAGCCTTTGGCTAGAATACTACAATAACTGCTGCTGTCAATAAATAAAATTCTGCTTCTTGTTTGTCACAGGATGAGTAAATGAGAGAAGATAGTGTTTACCAATTTCTGAAAGCCATGACTCTTAGCTTTGTTTCCATCATACCGAACTTCAGCAATGCTTCTACTGCCATTTTCCTCAACTTAGTGATTCCCATTCTTCTCTTCTTTCAATTCTGTCTGTATGCTTTCATTTTATACTTTGTATATTTGTCCAGAGAACATTAATGTCTCCCTGTTAAGACTGGTGTATTGACCAGTGACTACTGCTTGTAGTTTGCCCAACTCAAACAAAGCAGGGTTTCACACTATGGTGAGAGATTTCAGAGACTCTTACCCAGTTGCCCACTCTGCCTGGCTCTCCTGTATTTCCTGACAGACCTCTGTGACCCTTCAGAAAGGGAATACAGTTGTAAAGATTGTGATGTAGTACAACTTCATCTCTCAGTTATTTAATGTTAATATAAATATAGATATCCATCCAGTTAAACCTGATCAGCATGTCTTTTGATTGTAATGGAATATAGTATGTCTGAATAAAGAATTAAACTAAAGATGTAAATCATTTAAGTTGACTTACTTTTATCACATATTTACAATTATGTACAATAAAATTATCTACAATAAAATAATCATCACCTTGGTTACACTTATAAAATATGCACTTATAATTATAGAAATAATTATTTTAATCACAAAGGAAGCATATACAAATTGCAGTGCTAAAATACTTCGTAAGAGAAATTAAGCATATAGTTAACCAAGTATAATGTGCGGCAAGGTTACAGCTACCTTGGGTCCTGGGCGTCCCTGGACCCCTGGCTGTCCATGTGTACATTTACAGGTGGCTCTTACTCTTTCTGCAGTTAAACCAATCTCAGCATATCCTCCACACTGTGGAACAATTTAGTAACAACAGGCTGGCCATTAACTGGAAGTTCATGCAAAATTTGCCAAGAACCCAAACACATGGGCCAGATGACTTACCACATTGGAGAGCTCACAGCAGCCTTCATTGTATGCCCGGTCAGCATCACAGGAGACCTCCATCTTCTGCAGGTCTACCTGTGAAAGCACAGAGGGGTATGTAAAACTGGACTGACCAGTTTACCTGTCCCAAACTATTGTGTCACTTTATTTAGTATGCTTTGTAAGTTTATTATTATAGATACCAAACAATTTTGTTGTCATGCTATTCCAAACCCATATGACTTTCTTCTGTGGAATACAAAAGCTATTCACCGAGACAGAGCGGTCCCCCACAGCTCTCTTCACAATGGAGGTAAAACCTCTTCGGATAACTGGCCTTGGTTCAGCCAGTGGCTCCACGCTGACCTCCTCACAGTCCACCAGCAGCTTCACATGGTCTCCCTTTACCCTCAGTGCTAGCTTGTGCCAATTGCCGTCAAATAGTTTCTCTACACTCTGAAACGTCTGGAGCATCTGCGTGCCTTGTGGTGTGGTGTAGAAGAAGTCTAGGGTCCGAGTGTCACTCTGAAATCGCAGGCCCACCTGTTGCCGGCTTTCTGGGTCACTGACTTGCCACAGATTCCAGGATGTTTTGGCTGTGTCCTTGCTTACTTTGAAGATGGCAATGACAGAGTAGTCCGACGGTAAACCATCTGGGTAGACATCACTGCATGGATGGATTAATGGATTGGGTGGATGGATAGACAAATCATGGTTGGATGGAAGAGGGTGTATGTGTAGTTAACAGAGGAGGAGACATTAATGAAAGGTGTATTTGAGTAATGAAGATAATGGTATATGATGTTTTACCTATAACATTTCGGAATTACTTTATAATTATTATGGTCATAATAGTAAGGTAAAATAAAACATAAAACTGTGGTACTGTATTTACATGGTATTCTAGAATTTCAATAAATGCAATGGTACTATTATGGTACTATTTTTCAGATGCATGATTAGGTTAAAAGCATAGCACATTTATGGCTACATTACTGTAAATGTTAAGCTTTTTGGTTTAGTTTTGTTATTTGTAATCACAGCTGCGTGTTAAAGTAACCTTATTCAAAAGTGTTCCTCTAGCTCAATCGGTAGAGCATTGTGTTAGCAGTGCAAAGGTTGTGGGTTCGATCCCAAGGGAACACAAGTACTGATAAAAATGTATACGTTGAATTCACTGTAAGCGTCTGCCAAATGAATAAATGTAAATGCAAAATTAACAAAAAATCTAAATACATCTTATTTACTTAATGCTTATTTATTTATTTAATTTGTTTGTTTTTATTGTGCATGATTCATGGTGCATGTTATTAAACAAATGTTTGTAATCTTCCATTAAATTACAATTTTGTCTGCCTCTGAAACAACTTACTCTATGAATGGTTACCAATCCCTTGCTTTTTAGTCCCTTCCCTCCAGTCACCTAGCTCCACTTTTTGTATGTAATGCTTAATTTAAATCCCACCCTACTCCTTTTTCTTGAAAATCCTGTTTCACTTGATAATCTGTCAGATTCTAAGATTTCAGATTTCAGGAGATTTTAGGACTTTTTATTATTGTTTGTAATTAAAATGATTAACCAATGAATTGTTAAAGTTAATATCACAGCTAGTACCTGCATGTTTACTAAACCTGTTTTGCTGAATTTTTTATTAATGAATGATTAGTCTATAAGCTTAATAATTTATGTTATTAACAACCAACAATTAATCACAAAAATCCTGAAGAAAAGTTTGTGAATGTTGTTGAAAGTTGAGTTTAATCTAAATCAAATGCTTTTAAGTAATTTCCCATTCAGTTTTCTGCTGCTGTTTGTTTGTGGTTCCAAAGCTCTCACTTTCTTTATATTGTTCTTGAGCACATTTGCTGGTAATTCTGGTATTTTGCTTGTCCTGTTTTCTCTACACAAACATGATTCTCTGGTCAAGTAGAGCATGCTGGTGGGAGGTGGTTGGCACACAAAAGGAATTCCAATGCATGCAAGAACCACTGCTGACACAAACACAGAGCTGCTGATGTTTGAGAAATATGAATATAATGTGAACACTTGAGGACAAAGATCATGTTATCTGAGGGCGGCAATACTCTGTGTGATTGTGCCCTACATCCTGTCAAAGATTAAAGAAGGAAAATATGTGTTTAAACCTACTGAGCTAGTAACTTTGCAAGTACATGTAAACTAACTTATATTAACTCTCATTAGAGGATTACTAGAGGTTAGGTTAAGGTTAAGGAATCAGGGTTAGTATAATAAGTTGAGATGCATTTGCACAGTTATTAAGAGCCAGTAGAATGTCTGGTGGGGGTCCATAAAAAGTGTTAGCCGATATTAGGTTAATAATAATATTATTAATATTCTAATAACTAGTAGTTGCCAAGCAGTTGCAAAGTGATTTATAGTTAGTAGAATCAAAGTGTTACCAACATGCTAATTACTTTTAAAATATATTTCCTCCAGAAATGCCTGTACTGAAATATACACCAGAATGTACAAGTTACTGCTTGTGTAATCTTTGCAGTGGAGTCAGAAGGCAGCAGCTTATATAAGAACAGAGCTGGGACAGAGTTAATGTGTGAGCTACAACATACTGATAAACAAAATCAAAATAATAGTCTGATTCTGAAAAACAGAGTCAGGAAATGAGAGATATTGTTTGGAGGCAAACATGATTACACTCAGTGGAAAAGCAGAAACAGTGGAAAAGTCTTATGTAAATAAGATGATGTAAATACCTCGTGCTCCTCTTGAGATGGAGGGAGGGGCTGATGTGGTACGCCACTGCTTCAGGTTCAGATCCATCAGCCCTCCTCACCCCTCTGGACTCAGACAGGCGAAACTCTTTCAACAGGTCATACGCTAAAAATAAACACTATATTATTGAGATGCACACAAGCAAATGGTGCTGAATTCATGGAACTTGAAATTCGATTTATAGTTGTTACATTTTATAGCATAACTTATTGCTTGATGCTTGTATAGAAAAAGACATACAGAGGAGAAAATGCAGTAGATCATTAAAGACAAGGGAAACAATCAAGCCCAATTTTAATGTGATATTCACAATGTAATTTTAAAAACTAAATGCGCCTGAGGGGAGTTCATTTTTAAAGACTACTCTAAATTTACAAACCAACATTTTCTTTCAAATGAATTTACTTCAGCCACTTTATTTAGAGATTATTTGGCAGCATAATACAAAATATTACAACCAAACTGGAGTTATTCATCAAAGTCATGGTTTGTTATTCAGAGTTATGCAAAAAAAGAAAGAAAAAACACTGGAAAATGTAGACATGTATTTGGAATCTGGATATGGAATTGAAAATGATCTAAGCAACTCTGTCAAGTAACACTACAGCAGAAATGTGACATACTAGCCAGAAATAACTTTAAACTGGTCTATGCTTCCCTCTACTGATCAAAAGGAGAATTGCTTGCATTCACGGTTATTTGTTCATAACCTCATATCTATTTCATTGACATGCTTCTCCCCATATGACACTGAAATTTGTAGTAATTTGGGTGCTTACTTTGTAGCTCTTGGCATCTGACAAGGCAAAAGACAGCCTGGAGAACTGTAAAAATCAGCATTTCGTTCAAAGCTGGGATTGTGGAAATACAGACTGACAGAATCTAAATGTGCCTTTAAAAGAAGAAACATTTCAGATATAACGTAACAAACAGATACAAACACTAAAGTATATGTAAATTTTGTAATTGAAATACAATCTTTGGAAGTTTACATAAATGCCTGTTAAAACTACCAAATATGTTTTACCAAACTAAAACAACAGCATATAGCACTATGGCAAAATATGCTGATATTTACATATGCTTGGTTTTTACCTCATATTTAAATATTAAATGCATATGAAAGGTAAAAAAACTAACTAAAAAATAATAATACAAAATACAAAATAATTTGCATTTAATTTAACTAAGTTTAGAAATAAAACAATCAGTGCTATACTAAATACTTTGACACTCACTTTTCTGACACAGTAACAGGTATACAGGTTCAGTTGTTCAGTACAACCACAGTTACATTTTGTGCTTAACAAATGCTGAATATTAGTAGTTCAGCACCAAAAGTAGTTTATGGACTTGTAGCTCACACAATTATTTCAGATGAATTAACAATTACTTTATCATTAGCAATAAACACATAAAATTTACTTACATATTCTTCAGAAGCAGCTCAATACAGATTGTTCCTTGCCTCTTCATACAGCCAATTTTAAAAAGCCATCTCTGGTCGCAGCATTGACTTCAGCTCAAGCCTTATCTACAGAACCAGCTAAGAAAAAAATCTGATTCATGAGCTCCACTCCACCCTCAGGCCCAAGAGGCCTTCATCCCTCTAGCACATTATCCTATGCAAACACTGACCTCCACATTTTTGAAAGAATCATTTTGCAATCAAATGCTACTGTTAGGCTTTTCATTCTGGGCAGTATTATTTGAGCAATTTCAAAGGTTTATTCAGTTGCTAATGTGGCAAAATGGCTTACATTTCAAAAGTTACATTTTATTGTTTCCCATTATGGCCAACTTTGTTACTATTTAAAATGTACAATATTTTTTGTAAATAAATAATCTTCAAGAAAATAAAAATAACTAGATGTTTCACACCGTACCAGCTAAACATTTTGATAGCATGGATGCTAAAAGCAAATTAAAGAAGAAAGAAACTATCTATGTTGTCCACAATGGACAGTGGATCACAGTTTAGGTAGTCTGCTAGTAGACAGATGTAGTATGTCACAGATAAGCACTAGCAGAGCCCTGTAAACACTGGAGGCCACAAACTGGTCTACTGTCCTTAACCATTAACCAGGCTACAGTTAGTATACATGGTATGTAAAATATACCAATACATTTAAACACAAATTGTGTTTTATGAATCAAAAAGTACAACAGCTTAATGAAAAACTGTTTTACAACTAAAATTAACCACTAAACATGAAAAGGCACTTTCCATGCTTTTAACATGTATGCATGTATATCTGTGTGGTCATGTTCACACATGAACATACTTTTTAATAAAACCCTGTCAACTCATGTAATTTTAACTATGTGATTAATTACAAGAATTGCTTAATTACACACAATGGACCTCTCCTCCAGTTGCTTCCGTTCACCCTCCTGCCACTCCGCCTGGCTGTCCTCCCCACCTCCAGTATGTACCTCGAACACAACACACTCCTCTTATCCACTCTGCTCACACCTCCTTGGGCACTGGCCACCCAGGGTGCAACGGTACTCTCTCGCTGCTACAGGATCGCTTCTGGTGGCCTAACATGGCTAGGGAGGTGAGAAGGTTCGTCCAGCGATGTAAGGAGTGTGCTATTTCCAAGAGTATTAAACACCTACTCACTGGGAAGCTCCTTCCTCTCCCATTCCAAACCGCCCCTGGTCACACCTAGGAGTAAATTTCATAATGGATTTACCTGCCTCTGATAAAAACACAGTTATCCTAGTTGTGGTTGACCGATTTTCGAAATCCTGCAGACTGCCAGGTCCCCCTCCCAGGTCTACCTACGGCTCTCCAGACGGCCGAGATATTATTCAATCATGTGTTCAGGTATTTTGGCATCCTGGAGGATATTGTATCAGATAGAGGACCCCAGTTTGTTTCCCGGGTCTGGAAAGCGTTCCTCTCGCTCCTAGGTGTGACCGTAAGTCTATCCTCTGGTTATCATCCTCAAAGTAACGGACAAACGGAGAGGAAGATCCAGAAAATCAGCTGCTTCCTGCGAACCTTCTGCCATGACCACCAGAACTCCTGGAACCAGTTCCTAGGGTGGGCCGAGTACGCCCAAAACTCCCTCCGCCAGCCGACTACTGGACTTACTCCCTTCCAGTGTGTGCTCGGATTCCAACCTCCCCTCTTCCCTTGGTCGGGGGAACCCTCTGACGTCCCGGCTGTCGACCACTGGTTCAGAGAGAGTGAGAGAATCTGGGACGCAGCCCACCATTAGCTGCAAAGGGCAGTGCGCAGGCATTGCATAATGGCTGATGTAAGAAGAACTCCAAATCCCACTTACAGTCCGGGTCAGAAGGTCTGGTTATCAACCAGGGACATCAGACTGCGCCTGCCCTGTCGTAAGCTCAGTCCCAGATTCGTTGACCCCTTCACCATCCTGGAGCAGATCAACCATGTCACCTACTAACTCCAACTACCACCAGAGTACAAGATCCACCCCACTTTCCACGTCTCTCTTCTTAAACCTTTCTCTCCTTCTGTTTCCCCAGAGCCTCAACCAACAGAGGACCCCCCCCCCCCTTCCTCTCCTCATGGAAGAAGAAACCGCCTACCGTGTCAAGGACATCTTAAATTCCCGGCGCCGTGGTGGTATCCTGGAATATCTGGTCGACTGGGAATGCTATCGTCCAGAGGAGCGCTCTTGGGTTCCCCGAAATGACATCCTCGACCCCAGTCTCATGGAGGATTTCCACAACGTCCATCCTGATCGCCCCGCTTCCAGAGGCCACGGTAGACCACCACAACGTCGGGGGCGGCCCTCAGGAGTGGGCCATGGAGGGGGGGTACTGTCACGGATCGGTCAGGCTCACCCCCAAATTACACACAATGCATCCCTCACCTGAGTTCTAATCACACACACCTGTTTCCCATTTCCACCAGTCATCACCGCACCTTTAAATACACTCTCTTTTGTTTCAGTCACCGTCCGGTCTTAATAACACATGCTCATGCTACTGAGTATACGGACTCCACTCCGAGATCGCTATCTGTATTACTTACCTGCTTGCTTACCATTTGTCTCCTGTTCCTAACTGCTCTGTCCAGGTGACCTTCTCTCCATGTCCTGGAGGTCCATGGTCCCTCTTTCCTTGTTGTGCTGCTGATTACCTGTAAAGAGAGACAGCCGCCATTACAAGCCGTCCTGTTCCACCAAACTCACAAAGAAAGCGTTCTCTTATCTGTGTTGTCACCATCCTCGACTCTGCTTGTCAATTCAATAAAATCTGTTACCTTTCACTCACCTCTTCCGTGTTTCGTTACAGTCTGGAGGAGCAGTTTAACAGGAAAACAAGTGGAAAGCTGTCAATTTATGTTACCATGTTAAAATATTCCTAACATTTGGCTTTGGTACAAGGAATATACCTCTGCATTGCGGTCATTACATGGCACAGTTGATTAAACTGATCTGTTTACTTCCTCACTGATTTAAGCTAATGAAGAAATTTGATTAGCTTTAAGCCATCTTAAATATTTAAGATTATGTAGACAAAATCATTATATCGGATATTGGATGTGGTATTGCTTCCTATGGATGATTTAGAATGTTACATAAACTTATATAGTTACAGAGCACAACATCTAAAATGTATGCAAGCTGGGCTTATTGCCAACACAACAACAGGTGAATACAACTGAAGAAAATTTGGTTAAGATATTGAATGTAAAATAAATCCTGGAATCCATTTCATGCATCTTGTTTTGTTTGTTATACTTTAATTTTCAGAGATGGTTGTCTTTTCCACCTGTATGGCTTATTAACATTATATGAGTAGAATCTCATTCAGAAATGTTTGTAAAATCAGTTTCCAGATTAACTAAAGCACTGTTGGAAATAGAGTGAAAGCCAGACAATAATGGAAGTGTAGATTTTGAGGCTTAACAGTTTTGTACACAATATGTATTGGATGGCAAAAGCACGGACAGCCGAGCAGGATTTTGGACAATATATTTAGTATGCATGTTACTGTGGATAGGGCTACTTATGCAACAAGCAAAAATAAAGCCCAGAATGCAACTACTATCAGAATGTCTTGTAGCTCAGTGCTCACGGTTACAACTGGTTAGAACAAAACTCTTAAAAAAAGCTTAAAAAGATGGGATGTGTTGTTTGCCCCCACAGGTGATTCCACCTAATGTAGCACATTTGTGGTGTATAAAAGTTATAATAAAACAGAGAGTTTTACTGCTCATTTTTAATAATGCTGTAAACACCCTGCAGTTAATATAATGAAGTACATTGATGGAAGATGTTAATTGCAATTATTTTATTAAATTTTGTTACCATTATTAAGCATTTGTCCCTAATGCTATTGTTATCATATTGCAGTTGCTGTCATTGTGTTACATTATTTTCCCATAGTTAATGTTTTTAAAGCTTTCTGCTTTATATCATGCCTAAAAACACCACTTACCTGTGGTACATTTATTGTAAGAGTGGTTTATTGCTTATTGCAATAATAGTAACATTGCAATGTTTAATGTTCATTTCAACATGTACTAATGCATTTTTTTTTAAATCTATGCATATCTGTTTGTCAGTATCCTACCCCTGTAATTAGTCTCCGTGCCTCTAGAGGGCCCCTGTGTTCCCCACTGCCTTAGTTCTTCCTTGTGTGTCCTTGTTAGCGTTATTTACGTCACCTGTGCCTTGTTTCCTTTAGAGTATATAGTTGTGTTTGGGCCTGGACGTATGGATGCTTCATGGCCTGACACATTCAGCAGGCGTATGTATCTTTAAAAAATAAGTTTAAAGGGAAGATCTTACTTCATAAAAAATGTTCTGCAAAGATTCTCTTTAGTAGATAGTTGGAGAGAGTCACATCCTTTTGAAAAGAGGTTCACGTGGAACTTGTTATCCTCTCAGTCTTGTATTGATTTTTAGCTGATCTCTAAGGAATTATGCAACACATCTACTAATATTTTGCCATCACTATTATCTGATCATAAAAGTATTTTTATTTGCACTCACTTTTTAGGTTCCAATAATATGCATGGATTTTCCTCTTACTGGAAAGTTAATAATTCAGTTCTTTTTTATGATGAGGTGAAAGACGAAATTATTAGGATAATTCAAAATAATTGGAATAAAGCTAGAGAGGAGAACAAATACTGTAACTACTGCGAATTTACAAAGTATGAAATTGGCAAATATATTAGAACATTTTGTAGTGATTTGGCAAAAAAGAAAAAGATAGATGAAAATATTGTTATATATAGGATCACAAATCTCTTATCTAAAAATATAGATAATTTACCTGACTGTAAAAAGGAGAACTGGCAGATTTACAACACAAATGAGATAATTTATATAAACATAAAGCTGAAGGGGCATTTATTAGATGGATTGAGGAGGGTAAACAAAATTCTGCGTATTTTTTCAGACTGAAAAGAGCTAATAGCTAAAAATAACCAAATAAAAAAACTTATGGTTTATGGAAATATTACTGATGATCCAAGATGTATTGCAGAGTTCTGTGCCAAATTTTACAGCGATTTATATGCTTCTGTCACGAACTATGTTACCCAGAACCCCGCGCTGGGACCATGCCCGCCACAGGTGGCGGCGATTAGTATCATTAAAGACTATATATAAACTAGAAAAATCTAATCTATATTTTGATTTTAAACATTTGGTAAACAAACAAATCATTTTTTTCCCCCAAAATTTCCACTCTGAATCACGTGTCAAATCCGTCCAATCGGGGGGGCGATATTTCACAGACGGGGTGACCGAAGAACTGGACATTGAGAGCGTGGATGAGCCTGCTGTGTCCCCCCATTATGATGAGCTTGTGGAGGTTGTTACTCAAGCTGTGGCTAAGTTACACATCGATTGGCCCACCAAGAAACAGGCTGTGCAGCGCAGGAGTCTCTTGGATTTTTGAGTCTCTCTGTAATTTTTGGGGTCGAGTTTGTCTCCACTTTTGTATAGTGGGTGTATTAAGCCCATATTCCAGGTTTCAGGGAAATGTCCGGTTTGTAGGACTAGATTAAACAGATTTAATAAAGCCTCTTGCATTGCTGCAGGACTGTGTTTTAACATTCCTGTTCTGATATTATCTAAACCACAAGCTTTTCTGGGTTTTAGTTTGTTTAGTGCTTCTTTTAACTCTTCCTGTTTAATCGGGTAGTCTAAAGGGTTTTGGTTGTTTTTAATGATGGATTCTAGTTGTTTCATTTTATTTTGTGTTTTTCTGGTCGGGTGTAAGATTGTCTGGGGAGATTTCTTTAAACAAATTTTTGAAATAGTCTTTCCATAATTCTCCATTTTGTATGGGTATTTCTGGTCTTTGTTGTAAGGCTATTCCATTTTTCCCAGAATTTATTATTATTAATTGAGTCTTGAATTTCATTGAGAGTGTGATTAAAGTGTTGTTGCTTTTTCTGGTAGATTGTATTTTTGTAATCCCTGAGTGCTTCGCAGTAGTTTTGTCTGATTTCTGGTTTATGTGGAGCTCTGTGTTTTTGGTTGGAGAGTTGTCTAAGTAGCTGTCTTTTAATTTTACATTCTTTGTCGAACCAGTTTTCATCTCCTGACTTTAGTTTAGTTTTTTAGTTTGTATGGAGGTTTGCTTTAGCTGCACATCTTTCATAAATGATTTATTTGTTGTGCTGCAGTGTTTACATCTGTTTTGCAAGTCATAAACTGTGTTGTCTGGAATCTGTTAATTAAGTTTAAAATCTCTATAGAATTGGTTGTGCTAATGAATTCAGATTCACAGTTTGGAGACCATTTAAGTGTTGGTTTAATTTGATTAAGTTGCATGGCTTTTGATCGGATCTATGACATTGTATTTGTATTTTCTTTAGCAATACATTTATTTGACAGTGGTCTGATAGGGGAGACTGCGGTCTGACTGTGAATGCACGGAATGAGGATGGGTCTATCTGTAATGGCATAGTCAACAACACTAGCACCAAGAGCTGAGCAGTATGTGAACAGACCTAAAGAGTCCCCTCAGATCCTACCATTAAGCATATACAGTCCCAAACCTCGACAGAGGTTGTCAGGGTTGTTCCGTGTTGTTGTGTTGGCAGTGAGATGTGTTTTGGTGTTCAGTATATAGTTATTTCCATGATTGTCTATAGTGTCCGGCTCTGAGCCTGTCCTGGCATTAAAGTATCCACATAGCAGCACATTTCCTTCAGCCTGAAAGTGGCTTATTTCTGTTTGAAGCTGATCAAAGTAATTGTCCTTGTAATATGGTGATTCTGATGTAGGTATGTAGGTTGCACAGATATAAAGGTCTTTATCACAATCTATGATGCCTCTTTTGAGTTTAAGCCAGATGTGTGTTAAATCCTTTTTCTGTACATATAAGTTGTTTTTTAAAGTCTCTTTGTACCAGATGATAATCCCACCAGAGTCTCTTCCACGTTTGTGGTTCTTGAGTGATGGCAATATAATTTCCCTGTATTCTGAGGGACACTTTGTGCCGGTGTCTGATCTGCACCACGTTTCTTGCAGAATGATGATGTCTTGGTTATTAATGTTTTTCAAGAACTCTGTTTTTAGAGTCTTGGCCCCTAAGGTTGTAGAGTAGAGGCCTTATATATTCCAAGAGCTTATCGTAAAGGATGCCATTGTGAGGTAAAAATATATATATATATATATATATTGTGTAGTCAAATGGCATTATCCTAGGATTTTACAGATGAGCTGTAAGAGGTTCCTCACCTCTGTAATGTCTGAGGAGCCAGAGTGTTGTTTGCCCTTTGCAATCTCAGCATAGGTGGACTGTTGTGATGGTGAGCTGGGCTGTGATGTTCTCTCTGGAGCCTCTGGCTGGTGGGTGGAAGTGTCCATGTTTGTAGTTTGATTAAGGCTGATTTGGGAAGCATGTGGTTGTTCTTCAGTGTGCTGTAATGAGGTTGCTTGCTGTGTTCTGATGAGAGAGGTTTTTGTTTGTGGATGCCTCTTTGTGATTGGATGCTGTTCGCCATGATGGCTGTTGGGTCTTGTGTGGTGGTGTTGTGAGAGAGATGGTGTGTTTCTCCCTAGAGCGGAATCTTTTAGATTTTTTGCAAAGATCCATACGTGATCATATAAGTCCACACGATCATATAAGTCCTCTGTTGTTAGACTTGGGTGGTGTGTGACGTTAATTGCTGTGAGGCTGGAGCATGTTGAGGTGATTTTTTTGGTTAATGCTGTTGATCAGGCTTGCTGGGTAGTCTATCCTGTGGAGTAATGTGGAGATAGTGATGTTGGCCTGTGGGAATTCCCTATGTGCCTTTTTTGCCACCCTTAACACACTGTCTGCGACTCTCTATGGTTATAAAGGTCGTTGGTTCCTGTGTGGATGATGATGTTCTGTGGATTGTGCAGTGTAGACTGGCAGATGGAGTGCACTGCTTGTTTTAGGGCACCAAAATTTGCCAATAGCATGTTTTGGGAACAGCTTCTGGGGTTCTAAGAATTTGCCATTTGAGTCTATTAGGATTGCGGTTTTTGGTGGATGTGGTTTCTGGGGGTGCTGTGGGGTCTGATGGGTGCGTTTTGGAGGACTGTGCTGAGTTGGCTGTGTGACCGTCCTGTTGTTGGTTCTCTGATGGTTCTCTGTGGTGCTTTGCTCATTGTCTGTTTGTGAGCTTGTGGATGAACATCTCAGCTGGACGTTTTTGGAGACTTTGATAAAGTTTTCCAGTTTTTCGTTGATGTTCTGAATGAGTGTGTTTTTTTCCATTAGATCTTTTTTCAGTTTGGACAGTTCTTCATTAAGAGACTTGTTGTCTTTTTGGAGATTTTTTTAGTCATCTCCAGTGCACCCGTTCTGATGATGTTCTCCTCTTTCAGAGCCTTTATTTCCTCTTTTAGGTCTAGAGATGTGTTAGATTCGTGGAGTTTGCTCTCTTTAAATTCAGTGATTTCCATCTCCAGTTGTGATAGGCACTCCTGAATTCGCTGGATAGACACTGTTGATCTGGGTGTGTGGGGTGAGAGGAGGGCTGTGTGTGCACGTACAAGGGAGGCTGTGGTTTCCGTATCTTCTGCTGTTGTTGTTGGGAGGAGGGAAGACTTATTCTTCTCTGCTAGGGCTTTCAATGGAAAGTTTTTTCATGGAAAGTTAGGTGTCTTTGTTGGCTTGACCTTTTCCTGTTGTTTGGTGCCATTTGTTGTAAAATGTTCTTTTAGTTCAATCCTTTTAATTTAAATAATCCTTTCAGTTAATCCAGTGAATTTTGAAAATAGTCCTTTGTCCAGCTGTATTTTATTTCCTTCTGGGGTTTCTTAGGACTTGTAGTAGGGTTCACTCCAGTGGTCTTCTGTGTAGTTCCCCAAGTACTTTTGTGTAGTTCCTTATTTTTGAAAGTTTTTTTCCCTCCTAATTTTTCTAGTGAATTGTTCTGTTTTTTAGAGTAGACTGTGCTCACTATCTCATATTTTGTTAATATTGTATTTTTTTCTAAAGTATCCTAATTTTAGAATCAAGAAGCTCAGAGAAGTTCAGGAGCTCTCAAGCTTACATCCTTCTCTCTCAGTATCCTTCTCTCTCTCTCTCTCTCTCTCTCTTAATGTGAGCCCAGAGCTGCTCCTGAGCCGCAGAGAGCTGCTCCTGAGCCACAGAGAGCAGACGTGGGATTTTATACTGTAGTATGTAGTATGTGTGCCTGGAACAAAGCGGCGTGAGAAATAACGAGCGGACGGGTTCTTAATGGGAAAATGCTGCAGCTTAGCACGGACAATGCACTCAATGCAATCATCTCTCCTGCCGGTTATCCATTACAGGGCACAGATTCTCTCATAGCGAATATTCCAGAGACCAGCTCGAGAGGCTGGTACCCCTGAGGAACTTCCTGGCAGTGTGGAAGCTACTGCCAGGGGTATCTCAATGGGTTATGCATACTGTAGAACAGGGATACAGAATCCAGTTCAGTTGTCACCCACCAATTGTGTGGATGCAGCCCTGCAACCCATCAAAACTCAGGCGGTGGGAAAATTGTCTTAGGTTATGTATGTAACCTTGGTTCCCTGTAGGGAACGAGATGCTGCGTAGAAACGCCTCCAGCTTTTATGCACTCTGAATCATGTCAAATCCATCCAATCGGGGGGCGATACATCACAGATGGCGTGATGTCACGACCAGGAAGCTTAAAAGCATGTGCGCCGCGCTGCTCTGGTTCGCTTCGAACATGAATGAAGCGAGAGCAGGCAGGTGGTGCTGTAAGTATGGCCTAGAGACACAGCATCTTGTTCCAGGGAACCAGGGATACATACATAACCTGAGATGTTCCCTTTCAGGAACTCGATGGGGAACTCGATTGGGAGCCAAAATCAACCAATTGTGGATACAGAATCCAGTTCAGTTGTCACCCACCAATTGCGTGGATGCAGCCCTGGCCCCGTTGCGGTTACAGGGCATCCATATACTAAACTATATTGACAATTGGTTGATTTTGGCTCCCTCTGAACATTTGGCGATTCGACATCGAGATGTCGTCCTCGCCCACATGAAAGAGCTGGGGTTTAGACTGAACACAGAGAAGAGTGTGCTTTCTCCACTACAGAGAACCACCTATCTTGGTGTTGTTTGGGATTCGACCACGATGCGGGCACAATTGTCTCCCGCTCGAGTTGATTCAATCCTTGCTACAGTCACAAGAATCAAACCAGGCCAGTCGCTCACTGTAAAGCAGTTTCAACGACTGCTAGGTCTTATGGCAGCAGCGTCCAACGTGATACCTTTTGGCCTGCTATACATAAGGCCACTTCAGTGGTGGCTCAAGACCAAGGGTTTTTCCCCTAAGGGGAAATCCGTTCTGCATGATTAAGGTCACGAGACTGTGTATCCGTGCCTTAGACATGTGGAGAAAACCTTGGTTCCTCTCTCAGGGCCCAGTGTTGGGAGCTCTTGGTCACCGTGTTATGCTAGCGACATATGCATCCCCCCCTTACCGGTTGGGGGGTGGTCATGAGTAGGCCAGCCCGTGATCTCTGGAAAGGTTTTTGGGCAAGCCCAAGAGGGCCTCTTCACCTCTCAAGAGACAGCGCAATGTCCCCTCTGGTTCTCTCTAGTTCATCCAGCTCCTCTGGGACTGGATGCCATGGTTCAAACGTGGCTGAGGCTTCGTCTGTGTGCTTTTCCCCCAATCGCTCTGCTCCCAGGAGTTCTGGAAAGAATATGCCAGGACGCGGTATCTGTGCTCTTAATAGCGACCCTGTTATGTTTGCTAAAGTTGGCAAACAATAGGGGGTGCCCAAGTTTGAGGCTGCTGTACCCTGAAGCACCGGCGGTGGCAGGGTTAACAGTTTGGCCTCCAGAAGGCCCTGAGGAGGAACGAGCGATGTAATTGCCCGCTGCTCCCCAGATGGTGTTGCCCCCTGCGGTCCTGACCGAGCTCTTAGATAGTCAAGACTGCTTTTTTGAAGCCCTCTTGGAGATCAAGACAGTCCTCAGATCCTGTCTTGACCTCCTGGCCTTCGACGCTCTCCCTTTGAGCCTCCCCGTGTGAGGAGCTGGCACATGGCAGAGGACAGAGAGCGGCGAGGGAGGAACCGCTAAAACGCCTCTGCTTGCTTGCAAGCCTTCTGGAACCTGCTGACAACCGTATCAACCACGTTGCCAAACAGGCCCAAGCGGGGCGTTCAATAGGAAGACCCCATCTTTCCCCTTAACCCTCTGCGGTCGACAGTCGCGCCGGCGCGACCAGCTCACTTTTTTTATGATCTGTGCAAAAGACACTAAAAATGCTCTGTCGATTTTTGTCACACAGATAAGTGATACATATCATTCGAAACTGTGAAGTGTCTACTTTTATTGTTTATACACTCACGATAAAAAAAAATATTGTGCTTTTTACAAAATTTAAAAAACTAACAGGATGCGCGTTAAGACAGAAGAGTGCCAGTAATCCCAATAAAAGCTAACCTGTTAATGAATATCTTATGTGAGACAGTGTCAAAGGCCATGCTCAAATCAAGAACAAATATGGGTAATAGCCCAGAATCAGCTGCCAGCAACAGATCATTAGCTATTCTAACAAGAGCAGTCTCAGTGCTATGGTAGGGACGAAAACCAGATTGCAGTTGTTCAGACAAATTATTATTGGAAAGATGTTCATGAATTTGAATTGCAATACACTTTTCCATGATCTTCGAGATAAATGGCAAATTGGAAATCGGACGAAAATGATCACAGTTACATGGATCAGCCCCTGGTCTCTTAAGTATGGGAGTAATAATAGCAGATTTAAGAGATGGAGGTACAGAACCAGAAACAAGCAGGTTTTTAGTAATCAATGGCAGAGGGTCTAGCTGACAAGTCGAAGATTTAAATGTACTTATCAGACTCAATATCCCTGAAGTAGCTGGTAATGTAAAAGTAGAGAAAGCAGAGTGAGGAGGTGCGTGAGAGATAAATTGACAGAAGCCATAGTGAAAAGTACTAATAAGTAATTTCTGAACATTTTTAACCGTAGACTCAAAAAAAGTCATAAAACGATCACATAAGTAAGTGGAATACATATCAGATGGCAAAAAGTCAGGAGATCGCAAAATGTTGTTAACCACCGAGAAAAGAAACCTGGAGTTCCCATTGCTAATTCCAATTATGTTGGAATAATAATCAGATTTAGTTTTGGACAGTGCATTTTTGTAGTATTAAATATGTTCAGCATACATTTCTTTATGAACAGTAAGGCCAGACCTGGCATACAAACGCTATAATCTACGGCCTTTAGTTTTAAGTTCACGCAATTCAGATGTAAACCAAGGTGCTGAATGTACAAATAAAATGGTTCGAGTTTTCACAGGTGCAAAATCATCTAAAATCATGCGTAATGTTGTGCGTTCTCTGTGTTGCAAAAAGAGTCAGGCAAAAAGAGAGGGAGTACACAGGAATGATTGAGTTTATTATTTGCTGCAGGCGATTATTATATGATAATGTGTCATATTCAGGGTTAACGGCAGTGTATGAACCGTAGCTGTGGTTAGAGTGGAAATATATTGCCCTTTAAATGCATAACAGCAGCTTGTCATTGCTTGATAAATAGATGTATAAATAACTGTAGTGCAGAAAACAGATGCATAATATCACTCACAAGCTTGTCAACTTGAACAATAAACAATGATAAGCTGCTGTTAGTTTACCTAACAACATACAGACTTTTCTTGCATATGCTGTTTGCTAATTGTTTTGGTTTACTCAGCAATTAAACAAAATACTGATGCAACATTATTCACATTCACAAGTACAGCACAAAGCCATTGCATTATACACACACACTCCACAATATTCCTTTATCACCTTCACAACAGAATAACCTTACTACGCTTTAAAATAACACTTTAAAGTCTTAAGTATCAATCTGTCCAGACTTGGTGAAGTGTGTGCTAGTCTAGCACTTTCAGAACTTTCCTTTTGTTTCATTGGGCTGTTGACTGTCTTGGATGCCGTAGCTAGTTTGCTAGTAGGGGTGCTCCTTCTTTGAGGTGTTGGGATTTTGGAGGGCTTTCCCTCATGCTGTCACGAGGCTGAGCAGGGTGTCAGGAGCCCTGAGTCTGTCATCATCTCCGACACATCTAAGCAGAATGACTGGTTGTCAAAAATATTGGCTTCCTGCTTTGCTGTCATGTCAGCTTGGAATCGTACTCGATTCTAAGGAGAAAGCCAATTACAGGTCAGTGTTGTCATACTGACATTAACAACAACACAATCACAACACAATCACTACAATAATAACAACACAATCACTACATCACTTTTATATAGTACTGTGTATTGGTCTGCGTTACTGTCTTGTGCTGTCTGTTTGCACTTTGTGCACTTTATGTAAATAGAGTGTTTTGTATTGAACTGTGTATTGGTCTGCGTTACTGTCTTGTGCTGTCTGTTTGCACTTTGTGAATTTTATGTATATATAGTTTTTGTACCTTGCACCTTGGTCCTGGAGAAACGTTCACATCGTTTCACTATGTACTATGTACTGAAATGACAATAAACTCTTGAACAATAGACTTTGAACAATACTTAATCCTTGTTATCCCTAATGGGGCACAGTAATATATAAAAATATATAACAATAATTGCTGGTGACAAAAGCTGGATAACATAGCTAAATATTTTGTAAGTGATAATGTAAATGTATAACGCCCATAATGGCCAAATTAAATCATATTAATATGATGTTCCTTTATTTTATATTGCCAGTAAAGTTCAGTGGGAATTGAAGGTACAATTGACTGACCTGTGGCTTGATCTCTGGTCTTCGTCACCGCAGCATTGATTAGAGTTTTATCTTTTACAGTCTGAATGCCTTTTCCTGATAAACAGACAATACTTACAACCCTGAATAGGGGTGCTCTGTAAGATGAACCAGACTATGACAGAGCAGATCAATATGTGTTCATTTGGCAGAAATAATATTAGCAGTCCATTGCTGGCACGACATTAATTATTTAGTATATATATATATATATACACAGTACACATATTACAGTGTGCAATTTGTAAGTGGTCAAAATCATAAAATATTTTAGATATGAAAATATGAGAAAATGTGGAAAAGATTACTTTAAAATTGAAGGCTTCTGAAGATTACCTTAAACTTGTTCAAGGAACAAAAATCCAAAGCACTATTCATTTGCAGTTCATTTGTTTGTGTTTGAAAAAAATTAAAGAGGGCAGGAAAGCGAGAAATAACCCAGTTTCTCTTTGTGGTAAAAAAATTTACAGGTCAGCTGAACACCAAACCCATCCATCTTAATAACAAAACACCATGTGTCACATTCATGCATCATTACAAAGTCTAAAGAACTTAATCACAAATTCACACATGAAGTGATTAGATCACTCAAAGCAGAGACAGAGATCAACAGGAGAGACAGAGATTAGTGCATAAACCACATACGAGAGGTATCAAGAGAAAAAGACAGACAAATACAGGAAACAATTTAATATTAACAAATAAATAAATATATATGTACATAGATCCTGCTATTTTGCTTAGTTACACTTTGTATGAGGAGTGCTATTTGTATGGTGCACAAAGCTGCTGTGTAGAGTGTTCCACATCATCACTTATGAAGTTTCAGTTCTCTTAAGATGCTGCCTATGGGCAGTAACCAGCAAGGGTGTTCAGTAGGTTTTGGAACAGAACTTATAATTTATAACAAACAAAATAATGAAATTCCAAAAAATAGGAAATAACAAACCTTGGGTATGTTTGCTCAGGGTGGGTCAGGTTGTACAGGGTAGCTGTACCTGGAATTGGATCTGTTTGGGCAGGCGCCTCTTGAGGAAGGCTGTGACCTTTGACCTCTGTAGCAAAAGCTGGCTATCACTTGAGTGGTGCCTTCTGGAAGAATACACTTCTCTCAAATCTCCACATTGGTTCTGCCTTTAGCTATAGGAGAGACACACAGTGGTATAAAATAGGAGGCAAAACCTAGATCTGAATTTTTGGAACAGGTTTTAGAAAATATGTCTTTGAAATATGATATACAGTAATATTCCAACTTTAATAAAAGTTAAGCTCTATCAAATGTATCTATGGCCATTAGTGATGTAAAAATACACCAATGCCGCAATTCTGTTCATATGGTTTTGGAGGCACGGTTCGGTTCTGTTTGCTGTGGGGCAGAGTTCATAGCATGGCATCAGCAAAGCTAAAGAACACAAGACTCACTTTTAACTTTATACTAATAAAACTTGAAGAGCGTAACTTTATTGTATATGGGAATTTCCCCCCATATGGGGGATTGATAATGAAGGATCCTTAGATCCTCACATGCATTTTTTGTTTATGTTGTGTTTTGATTTGTATGTTTTGTTTAAATTCATTTATAACCATTTATTCACATCATTTATCATTTGATTATTTTTATCATTTATCATTATATAATTTAAGTATTTTATCATTTTATCATTTATTCATTTATCATTGTATTATATTCTTCTGTTTTATATTTCTTATTCTTTTTCTTGCTTTTGCTTTTTCATTAATGTTCAGTCTCATGATTGTGGGGTTTCATAAATTGTTTGGTCTGCATAACCTGTGATAAGAGGGGATGTTTATGGAAACCCAAGGTTTTATGAGGTGTTGTCATGAACCAGTTTGATATATCATTGTCTGCTGAAATGTGTTCTTCAGACAAACTTTGAACATTAAGACATACGCAACTAAGATTGTTCAATAAACTCTGTTCTTATAGCATCATCACTTCTTGACTGACAGAAGACTGTTTAACGCTCATTTTGGGTATTTTTAGATACCAGACAAGACTTGCTGTTAACACGGTTTGGGTATTGACAGCTCTGCTGATAATTTGTTCTATTACCGGAAGAACTAATATTTCTGGCGGGATCTGGCGTCCGGGGCTGAATTTAAATTATTGTCTTGGCGTGGGGACTCTGCTCTAACATTTTGGTGTAGTCGGCAGGATGGAATAACACAAGCTGTTATTTCCATAAGAGCGGAGTCGGGATTGTTCCTTGCACGACCAGACGGTAGAATGTCCCAGACCACTGGGCTTCTGACTCCGAGCCATGAGTGAGGATGAGGACGACTCTCGCAGGCATCTTCTACTGGCTTAACTACTGCAAAGCAGAGTAAGTGTGTTCTGTTTGACACTTCATGAAAATTAAGAACGTAATTATTTAATGCCCCCCGTTGTTTCTCCTAATTTCTCCCATTTACTGGCTTACAGGCTGAAAACTTGCAGAACATGCATACAAATGCCATTTCCTTAATTATCTCTGTTAGATCTGGCCACAATGCGGGATCGTTTGAGATCATAAAAGTCTTTGCCAATGGCTGCCTAGGAGTGACACTGCTGGCCACCACATTTTTCTCTTTACCAGTTTTTTCTGTGCTTCTGTCTGTTGCCTCACATATCTGGTTTTGGCTAACATCATCCAAACCTCCACTAGCTCTAACGTCGCAGGCGCTGCTGCTGGCTCCGTCCTCGGTCACAGGTGTGTCATCTTTCCGTACAAAAAAGGTATCAATTACAGGTACGTTCTGAATAGTCGCCAAACACCCACTTTATTTTTCATTCTTTTCTTAGATATGGTGGGTGGGGGCTCATGGGTAGCTTACACCAACTGCAGTTTAGTCAGCAGATAATTTTATGGGAGTCAAAATAAATTATTTCCTGATGAAATTGTTTAAACAAAGTTGTTTTATGGCCATGAAGCTCTCTTGTTTTCTGCTTTTGTGTTTTATATTTTTGCAGATCTGTCAGTGGCCTTTAAGAACTTCGCTGAGAGATTCAGGCCTTATTATACCGAGGACTCTCCTTGGCGACAACCACCAGCAGACAAAATAGCTGGAACTTCACTACATTTCCAGCCTTGAGATTCTGCCAGAAGGACAGACTGGCAAGAGTTCGTGAATTCTGGTTGGGTGTCTTCATTGCGCGAGCAGAGACATTCTGAGCTTCAAGAGTTGTAGCTGGAAAGTTAAATATAAAGTTAAAGAAGGCTAAATTACAGGCAATAAGGGGTGGTAAAGAGTATGTTTTCATTATGATTTTTGGGGATTTCAATTGTACCAAACCACAAGGTGAAGCTGGTGCCAAGTGCATTGGAACTTGTGCATGGAACCACTGACAATGTCAAATCCTTACAGATGTGTTTTTAAGGTTGTTGATTATTTATGGGAAAGCAGATTGCCACAGAAATTGTTCTCATCCTCATTTTAATTTATGGTATTTGAGTCAAGTCAT
>JAZGTK010003023.1:15770-28919 GCA_036877625.1 Ambastaia sidthimunki | reverse complement strand
TGGTTTAAGTTTCAAAACACATTTTTTTCAATACTGTACATTGTTGTAGTTTCTCCATGCCCCGCCCATCTAAACGGGGATTTCTACAAAGCCCAGGATTTCTGACACAGTGCGTTGTGATTGGTCGAGTATCTCAAGCGTGTTGCGGAAATGTTATGCTGCGTTCACACCAGACGCGAACTGCGCGAATAAATCGCGCTATTCACGCGTAGTTGGACGCGTGACATTTTGAGTTAATTCGCTTCATTCGCGTGTGAAATTTGTCTGTGAAACAGACGCGGATTCGCGTCATGGGAGGGGCTTCAGTCTCCAATCACTAATCTCTGTCGTAACACGTCACTACTAGAGCAAGCTCCTGATTGGTTAACGCGGCGCGAATGTCCGCCAAAGTTCAGATTTTTCAACTTTTCCGCCGCAGAATGTCTATTCGCGTCCTTGCGTTGACTTACCATGTAAATCATTCGCGTCTGCTGTGAACGCACCATTACACTGGATTTCTGCTTCTGAAGGTATTATAAAGCGTTAATAATGTCGCCAGTTTCACCACATAAGTTCGAGTCCGAGTCAAATCCAAAAAATACAGATGACCGATCGTTCGGAAGCAACTCTGCAAGCCCCAGTGACACAAAACACATGTATGTGTGAAGTCTTTGCAGATACTGTCTGTAAACATAAATCCATCTGCACGACTAACAGTGTGTGTTACTCTACACTGTTACCCTAACCCTAACAATTCATAGCAAATACTTAAAAACAATAAAACATACTTATAAACTGTGATTCTGAAGCGCCAGATTGTCCTAGTAAAGTCACCCGCTGAAAACTCATCAACAACTGTTATGAATGAAGTCACGCCCTCTTCTTTACGTATGCACTTGGGCGGGGTTATTCAAATATTCCCACAAGAATGTCAGGGAGGAGTCAACCGAGTTGTTTTCAGCAGGTCTGGATCTGGAGCTCTGGATACTTTGAGTTGTAAATCATTTTGTGGGAGACTTTGTAGCTCTGCAGATCACATGTAGCTGTATGTGCATGTATAACACACGGAAGGAAAACATGTTAAAGTGTGTGTGTTACTGGGGACAGACACCCCGTTATGCCCCCTAGTGGCTGCAACGAGCGAATCGATCTTATTTTATTATATTTTATAAAGATGTATGTCAATGTTTATGTTTTAAATCAGAAATCTGCTTCGTATGGAGTACAATTAGGCCTATACAGATCCACTGAAATCAGTGTGTGCATTCATAATATATAAAAGCCAATACAATCGTGATTGTTTCTTTGATTGTTTAAAAGACCCTCTGCATCTTCCTCCAGTAGGTTTGTGTTTCTTAAACTAGAAAAGTGGCCACATTTAGAATAATGAATAAAAAGACATTTAAAGCAGAAAAATAACAAAGTTAAGTCAAATGAAACACTTTATAAATGTTGAAACAGACTAAATAAAACTATGAAACACCATGTTCATCACCTTTCTTGTACGCATGTAACTTACCAACCCTAACCCTTGTGTGCAAGTTTGAACATCTCAGGACGCGGGTCTGTCAAGCAGTTTTACTCTGGCCTTATGTTTTTTGTGAGTGTGGCGTTTGCCTCTTATACAGACATGCAGATATTAAAATCAGATATTAACTCTATAGCGTCTCTTCCATTTTTATGATGTTATGACCTACAAATAGATGTTTCAGGTGTAAAAATATTTAATAACAATATATCAATATTTTTCAAGTTATTTGTGCTTTTATTTTTATTATATGTAAAGCTGCTTTGATGCAACATAGTAAAAAGTGCTCTATAAATACATTTGAATTGAACCGAATATTACCTGAGTGCTGGAAAAAATATACAGTGCAACGATCAAGTAATGTATTATTTACAAGATGACGTGCAATGTAAAATAAAAATAAACACATATAACAATATTTACAATAGCATGTAAATACCAGGACACACAGAGAAGGAGGAGCTCCAGCAGTGCCAGACAAATAAAACAAAACATCAATCTATAGTCAAACTTCTAAACTGACTAGACAAACAAAAATGTCTTCATACAACCAAGACATCCTAACTGAGTTACGGTATGTATTCCGCCAGCAGGTGGCGCTGCATTACCTTTGTGTCTTTACAGTACAGAAAACATTTCCCTTCTTAATTTAGAAAACTTTTACATTTTTTGTTTTTGTTTTCTGTCAATAATATTTTTTTTTGTCATTTTTGACTACCTGTGTGTTTGTGAGAGTCAATGACCACAGAAAACATGCACAGTACTGCGTGGCTGATGCAAGATTATGGGCAAGACATTCTAGATTATACCAAAATCAGAAAACTGACACTTTTTGTTAAAGAGCTTGAATGAATCATTCCCAACTCTTCTGTGCATCCTTGTGTGGATATCATGTGAGGGTTGTGGGTTCACTTAAAGGAAATTAACTGGATTATTACTTGAAAAGGTTTATTTTGTCACAAAGTTGTGTTAATATGTATACTAGTGTAAGAGTGGGGAATTTAGGCCCATGCATTACCTCATAGACTCTTACAAACAGAAATAATTCCTGTGGTAATTATCTGCATGCCAAAATATAAACGTTACATAGAGATTGTAGAATGTGACTCTATTTACTATTTACATTTCAGAACAACAAACAGAAATGTTGTGGGACATGTGAGACTGCTGCATTGTGGTCTGTGCTGTGTGATGTTCCCACATGACATGAACCATCAGCTGACATCACGTCTTCTTCACACATCCACTGGCCAACAGATTAAACACTTGGGACAAAAGAATTGTGCTGACATTAAATGTATGTTATGTGTCTACATATTGTTTTGTATAATACTTTTCTTTATGGCTTTGTGACTACAAAAACATGTTCAGACATATTTCGTTTTCACCTTTCTGTTCAAATAAACATAGATTGCACAATAGTAAAAAGGCATTAAGGAAACACAATGCTTTTAAGACGCTGTGATTGAAAAAAGAATGTGTTCACAAAAGTTCACACAAACAAATGAAATCCACTCACCTATCAGAGCAACATTGTACAAGAATTTCTAAAATATCACAGCATCCAGGAAAACAGTCTGTGCACAGTTCACAAACCTCACACACTGCTGACGAGCTGCTTTCATTGTTTTGATGACAATGGCAAACGCATTCGTTACTGCAATTTTCCTTGCAGTTCTCACATGCTGCTTTGCTGCACCCACAGCCCATTGCCTATTCAAATGAGATGATAATAAAGTCCAGACTTCAGTTTTTGTGATCTTATTTTAACTTACTGAGGAACTTTAAGTCATACAGCTAAAATGGTGAATGCTGCCTAAAAGGCACAGCAAAAAAATCTCGATTTCTAAAGCAGTCTTTACTCGTTTACAAATCTGAATGTGATTTGCATGCATAAAGGAATTCAGAAAGTTTGTGAGCATGTGCTACAGGGCTGTCCAGCCAATCAAACCATCTCACAGGACATAACATTTGCATAAAATATGTGTCTGCCCAAATGTATGCAAATGAATTAGTGAACACACTTTGTGTTGGATAAGAGAGCTGCAGGTTTGGTGTTTATCTGTATTATGAGCTGGAAGATTTTATGTAGGCCAAAGCGGGCCGTAGTTTACTGTAGTCTTCACATGGTCACAATTTCCAGTATTTTTGTATTTAATATAAAAACACTTTTACAAATAATATACATAAAGATTAATATTCATTATAAAATAACATGATAGACAAGAAAATAATAAATAATCTACAGAGATTACAGACATGGCTATTGAACGACACACACACACGCGCGCACACACACACACACACACAATTTGGCCTGGAAGATGTGGTTCACTTGTTGAAACAGCATACCAAGTAAAAGGTTTAAAGCTGGACAAGGATACAAGTTCTTCAAAACGTTTTTAGCTACAAGTCAATTGCAGTGTCAGTGTATTTTGGTTGCTAGGTATCCTGTTAGCTTCGGCTTATTGATGGGGTTGCCATGGTACCGCACGTAGCGATGCACAGCTTCGCTTACCATGTGATAAAGGTCTATTGCAGAGAAGAAAACTCAATAAATCACGTAGGTGACATTTTTCAATTCATAACAGCAAATTAACTTCTTTGCATCAATGACTACATTAGAATAATGTATTCATTATAATTTATAAATAGATGTATAATGTATAAATAGATGCAGTTGCGAATGTTGTAAAATAGATGAACTTTTAAACTAATTGCATTACAGTAGGTTCTCCTGTCATTTACTGACCCTGTAAGAAATGGATGTTTCTTACGTTTCGAATTTCTAATGCAACATATCTTGCATTAAAAAGATAACATCGATACTGCACGTGTGTGAGAATACAAAATATATACAAATCCTACCACCCTACAACAAAACTACCATTACATGTGTTAGTACTTTTATTTCCATAAATTTTACTTTGAGAAATGTTTGGTGAGAGATCTGGGGATTAGAATGCTTAAATTTGACTGACATCTCGTGGCCATTTGAGGCACTACTTTTTCAGTACTTCATTAAACCTCACTTTCCCCTTATCAATATCCAGAAATGTATATTCATGTATATTTAAATTCCTCCTCCTCATGTACTCATTACCCACCCATGTTTCCATGGAGTGATTCTGTAAAACAAGCTTGTATTCACTTCCTCCAGCATTATGACATCAGTGAGTTATGCAACAGTGGACACACTGTTTATTGTGCCTGTTCTGTATTCTGCTATTGTGTCTCTCACACACACACACACACACACACACACACACACACACACACACACACGTGTGCACGTACAGCTGACACACAAACATGTTCCATGTACAAATTCATGTCCCAATACATTATTTCATTAGGTTTATTAGGCAAAAAATACACATTCAAACACAGAAATACTTTACAACTGTGGGATATGACACTATTAATTATATTGAGCACTGAACAAAGGTAGAAAACAGATCAGACATACCACACTGAAATCAGAGCAAGCCAATTACTGATCTTAAGTAATTTTAAAATAAAAAATATTTACTTTTTTAATACAACTTCCTGGTCCCACTGTGTACATTGTATTGGTGAATGCAATTAAGTCGGAAAAAATGTCTTAGTAAGTTTTGTTCTTCAAAATGCAATAATTTGCCTCAGCTCTGAAGTGAATTGTCACTGATTGACTGGTGTCACCTGTACTGGACATGGTTCAACTTTCCTCCAGCCATCACCAGATCTCTAATAATAATTTATTAACATGACATGGGCTTAACAGAAATTATTTACACATGACACACAGAACAAACATGTTTGCCAGGTACAGTTAGTTAAATTACCAAGAGAAAGGTGAATTCAGTGCACAACCTTTGACATCAAGCATGACTTATTTTGAAAATGTATTAAGATGCAGTCTTGAAGGAGCAGATATAAAAGATTGCATTTAATAATCAGTGAAGGACAGTGTGGCTGACATCCCTTATTTCCTGCAGATTAAACTATTTAAGAGATGTTTGGCCTCAGATGTTTATGTTTATCCAGGACCTCAGAATTTCTGATGCTCTTTTATACAAACACTTTTTCTGGTTTGCTCTCTGTGCCAGTGGATGGGGGGTTCCCTTTCCCCCCTTTTCCAAAAACAGGCATGGCTGGAATTCCAGGGGATAAGGAGCCCAAATACAGTACGGCCCCTCCCACCAGCATCAGCACGGTCACACCCCATCCCAGGTAGAGGGCGGGTCCAAGTTCTCGTTTGAGCGGGGCGGCGACATTCGGGTCATAGAAATCTCGTATCACCACATATGCTGTCCATGAGACCGGGATTAGGAAGAAAAAAGCAGCCAGCAGAAAAAGTATTGCCCCGACCCTCACCAGCCGAGCCTTCGACTCGTGTGCATCACCCAGGCAGCGGGTACACTTCAGGCCAGTCACGCTGAGCGGCAGGGCCAGCAGGCAGAGGAGGAGGGACAACACGCAGAGGGTGCGGCACAGCTGGGCGGAGCCTGAGAGGGCGAGGCCAGAATCATATACTTTACACTGCAGACGCCCCCACTGTGATAGACAGGTCATCCATAGCCCCTCCCACAACACCTGTGACACCACCAGCTCATCCCCCACGAATGCGGATACGCGCCACCAGGGAGCGACGCAAACCACAATTTCAAACGCCCAGCCTGCAATGGCCAGCACAAGACCCAGAACCTGCAACCCAGTGTTCGCCATCGCTGAGAGAGATCTGTGAGGGGACTTCAGGGATTGCACGCTTCCAGGAAAATCTTAGAGCAGCTTTTGAGTAACTTCCTCTGTTAATTTAAACAATAACAAGAGCTTTTATTGCCCAGTTACAAGTTACAAAAGTCAACACATAAGTAATTAACCTGTTTAAAAACAATTCATACAGAATTAAATATATGAAACAAACACAGTAAAAATCAGTTAAGCTGCCGGCAAATAGTTTTACAAAGGAAATGCTACTATTACATTGGCAGCAATAATAATCATAATAATCATCACTATTATTGCAATTATTGTAATAGAATAGAATACTGTTATTAAAAGATTTCAGTAGCTGCAGTACTTACTGTAACTGACCGGCGTCTGTGTGTGTGTCTCTGATGATGTGACTAAACTCCTGTCTGTGTTTGTAGAAACACTCTCTTTGTCTTCACATGTGGGAGTCGATTAGCATCTGACCCACTCAGAATATCATCTCATATTTCTGTCCACACACACACACGCGGCCATGCACATACGCAAGCCCCTACGCATTCCACAGATATATACGGTGCATTCAGAAAGAATTCAGACCCCCTTCACTTTTTTCAATTTTGCTATGTTGCAGCCTGATACTACACTTGTTTAAATTCATTTTTTTATCTCTTTAATCTCGGTTCCCCATAATGACAAAGTGATTTTTTTAAATGTCTGTAAATTTATTAAAAAGAAAAAATAATCTGAAAATATCACATTGGCAAAAGTATTCAGACCCTTTACAACAACACTTGAAATGTAGCTCAGATGCCTCTCGTTGCTGAAATGTTTCTACACTTGATTGGAGTCCATCTGTGGTAAATTAAATTGATTGAACATGATTTGGAAAGAAACACACTATAAAAGACCGCACAGCTGGCATTGCATAGCAGAGCAAACACCTAGCCAAGAGGTCAAAGGGAGTGCCTGCAGAGCTCAGAGACAAAACTGGTTCAAGGTACAGAACTAGGAAATGCTACAAAGAAAATTCTGTTCCCAAGGGCACAGTGTCCTTCATAATTCTCAAATGGAAGAAGTTTGGCACAATCAGGATTATTCCAAGAGCTGGTTGCCCAGCCAAACTGAGCAAGCAGAGAAGGAATCATAGTAAGAGAGGTGATCAAAAACCTGATGTGCACCCTGACTGTGCCTCAGCTCCTGTGTGGAGGTGGGACAAAGTTCCAGAAGGACAACCATCACTGAACCATCACAGGCTTCTCCTCAGTGCAAGATACATTTGCACTCACACAGACCTTTTTGTATGTTTAAAATTCTTACAATGATGTTCCAGGCCTTCTACATTTGCTGTTTTAATTGCATAAATCGACACAGGAACCGGCTTTCTCATTGCGTTTCTTCAGCTGCCCTTATGTTAATGATTTTAAAAAGTAAAAATCTATTTGGAAATAAACGGCTGTTTCCATATTTTAGGCCTCTGATTTGAATGCTGTTCTAAAGGGCCATGTCTGCTGTGAGACTTATTTGGTGGGTATTTACTCTGCTGTGTAAATACCCACTGCCGTGGTTTGCTAACATCTTTACATGTGTATTAAGGCTTTCACATACTCGTTTTTACTAATACAGCTGTGGAGATTAACGAATTGTTGATTTGTGTCACATTTAGATCTTTTCCCATCACATGAAAGGTTGCAGTGATGGGCTGCTGATGACAGCCTGTCAGTTGATCATGTGACTGCAGCGATTCGTTGCAAAATGATTTTTGCACTCAAATTCTTTCACCACAAATAACAATGCGAACATGTTGTAAATACAGTAAGAGATTTACTGTGTCACTGACTATAACAGGAGGGTAAGTGTTAAGCCATAGCTTGAGCTTAAGATTTATTTAGTTTATAATTCAGTTTGAAGAATGTGAAACTAAATAAAATGTATACAAAAAAGAAAAGTACACTACGCAGTGCGTTTATCCAAAGCGACTTGCAGTGCATTCAAGTTATACACTTTTTTTTTTTTTATCGGTACATGTGCTTTCTGGGAATCAACCCCACAACCTTTGCACTGCTAATGCAATGCTCTACCAACTGAGCTACAGGAACCTAATAAATTTAATAAAGTAATCATTTTGTTTACATACAGTTAAAAAATATACAGTACAAACCCTTTTAACAGTAGTTATTGGTTTTGTTCTTGTCTTGTTTCTTGTCAATTCATTCTTTCAGTCCGTTTGTAGCCACGGCTGCAGCTGCTAGAGCCCCTATTAAGAAAATCAATATTCCCTTTAACAGTTTCACTCTGTTTGTTTGTGCTTTCTGTTCTGTCTTCTTTTGAAATATAGAGATCTCATCAGTGTAGTGCTTCCCTCCATTTCCTGTCACCATCTTCTCAATCTTCTCCAGCAGTTGTGTGACCTGAGAGCGGTTTTCCATGTCTTCATTGTTTATTAAGTGATATCTGCCACCACAGCTGTCAATTAGTGTCTGTAGATCTGAACTCTCTGTTATATATTTATCTAAAGATTTACTCCTCGGATGATCTTCATGAGAGAACAGAAGGATGGTGTAACATGCAGCCTCTTCTCCAAAGTTCTCCTGAATCCACTTCACTGCATTCATCTCCCCTTCTGTAAATCTCACATCCAGTCTGATCACCAGCAGAAACGCGTGTGGTCCAGGAATGGACATCTGTACACACTTCTGGATCTCAGACTTCATCTTCTCTTCTGTCACTGATGAATCAAACAGTCCTGGAGTTTTGACCACCAAGATGTTTTTTCCACACACCTCTGCTGCTTGTTTTTCACAGGTCTCAGTAACCGATAGAAATCTCTTATTCACTGTAAACGCATCTCTGCCAAGGATAGCGTTTCCTGTTGAGCTCTTAGCTGGTCCACTTTTACCCATCAGCACAATTCTCATATCTGATCATACAAAAAGACAGTATGTAAATACTAATTTATGATGTCTGGAGTTATTTTTTATTATTTCATGTATGTTTGTCAATTAGTTGCCATGATGAAAATTGCAGTTTTCATTCAAGATTCTTGAAGGAATAGTTTCCTCACCCTCAAGGCATCCTAGGTGTATATAACATCCTTCTTTCAGTCAAACAGAATCAGTGTTATATTGAATAATGGCTCTTCCCAAATTTGTAATGACATTGAATAGTGTCTGAGATATTAAGGCTCCACAAAGCACATCCATCCATCCATCCATCATAAAAGTTGTTCGACTGAAAGAAGGAAGTCATATAAACCTAGGATTTAAGGATTTTAGGATTTAGCCTTGAGGATTTAAATTATAACCTTATTTTTATTTTTGGGTGAACTATTCCTTTAAAGCATATAGATTTGTTTTCGCTGTTTAACTGATTTGAAAAGAATTACAATATCCTAATTGCCTTACAATTTCTTATTAAATGTTCATATTAAATATTAAAAATAATATTTGCAATACTGACACTCCTAAACAGTTTTATGCAGAACTGTGTACTGGTCAGTGCTGCACTGGGAACTACGATGTCATTTTCTGTCCCAGTAGTCACTGTACTGTCTTGTGCTGTCTGTTTGCACTTGTGCACTTTATGTATATAGATTATGTAAAACTGTTCATTCTAGTTTTGTGTTGTCTGTGTTGTTCACTGTAGCACCTTGGTCCTGGAGAAATGTTTTGTTTCACTATGTACTTGTATATTGCTGAAATGACAATAAACTCCACTTTGACTTTGAAATGGTTTTATATGGAACATTGTAAACACTATGTATTTCCTGTAAAAACGCACAACATCTAATTAGAACCCTTTTACCTGTTATTGAATTATTTTCTGGCTCAACTTTTTGCTCCTCTGAGGTAAAGCATCTGTCTGTGTGTGGAGATCTTCTGTCGGGACTGCAGGCCTCATACCTCTCATTTATTCTTCTTTGGCCTTTCTGAACACTGTGCTCTTCATTTGTGATCAAGCACTCATATCTGGTGGAATCTGCTATCTTCTCTTTCCTTAGACTGATTACAGTTTTCTTCTCCTTTCTGTCTTTTCCTTCCTGTGGTTTCATCTCTTCTCTCTTCTGTGTCTTCAGGTAGATCTGAGTGGAATGTTCTCTAGCATTCTTTTTCACTATTTCATCAATATTCTCCAACAGATTTGAGATCTGGTTCTTATCGCGTTTGCCTTTATGATTTATCACATAACATTTTTCCTCACAGTAGCTTAGAAGTTCTCTGGTTTTCCTTTCCAGCCTAAACTTGATCCAGTCTCTTTTGGACATCACCTGGCTGCCAGTAAACAGCACCATGGTGAACCGGAAAGCCTCTTTTCCAAAGTTTACCTGAATTTGTTTTAGGATCTTTCCCACGTCAGGTTCTGTGAATGTGTCTGGTCTGATGATCAGCAAAAAGACATGAGGTCCAGGATGGGCAAGAGAAAGACTCTTTATCATTTCACTCTGTAGATCTTCATCAGTCAGTTCAGTGCTGAAGAATCCTGGAGTGTCAATAACTGAGATGTTTCGATCTTCTACTCGTCCCCTCTGTACTTCACTCACTTTGGTGCTGCTCTCTTTAAATCCAGTTCTACCCAGAATCATGTTGCCAACAGCACTGTTTTCAGCTCCATTCTTTCCCAGTAGCACAATCCTGAGCTCCTGTAAACCGGATGATTTAACAGGATCTGTGAAATAAGCACAGTAATCGCTTACAAGCTTGTTTTTATAGCATTGTTTTTAGCTTGGTATCATGAAAATCTCATGTTTTGTACAAAGTACTTTGGAGTCTCATGTAAATTCAATGCTACAAACATTGTAGTAATTATTGAGCGTATCCACAGAACATCATGTCCAGTGCACGTGTAGTCTTGAGCATTCAGGACAGTAACTATCTGCAGAAAGATTCAGCGCTGATGGCAAAACAATAGAAATGAATAAATACTGATTGTATTCGGAGATAAGAACGCTGGTTACATCAAGTCGACTACTAATACAGAAAAAACACACTGATGACTAACATGATCTAAAGTGACAGCAACAAAATCTGTTTTATAATCACTGATTACATGCATGATTCGTACATGTTTCACACAAGTCAAGGTTTTCATGAAAAAATGTAATAATATATTTACACTATGACTACAGCATATGAAATTCATGTTTGCTAGTTCATTTCAAATGATTTTGTTTATGTTGTTAAGTTTATGTTAACTATATTTCAATATACTGTATGTTTTAGAACACTGCCCAGTCAGCAACACCCTCCTTACCAATATGAACAACATACACAAACGGCAGCTATAATGTAGTTAAACAGGTCGTGCTGGGTGAAGATTTCAATAAATTTCAAATGAATTATAATTTGGATTATTTAGAATTGCTCCTCATGGATACAGACATACCTGTTTGTGTTGAATTCATGTCTTTCTGAATCTCTGTTGGTTTAATTGATTATAGATATGTAGGTTCCTGCTGAACAAACTCCGTTTCAATGAGAGAGAATGAAGGTATTTCAGCTCCACCTGTTTCTACAGTGAAACTCCCTCTATTGTGTACATACATTAATAAAGCTGAGGTGTGTGTTTGACAAACAAATGTTAGAAATGACATGCTGTGACCCATCTGAGTGTATGATACAGGTCAGATCAATTTAGTTCAACTGTAAAACACTTTCAACAGTCAGCACTTTACACAAGGCAGCTAAATCAAGTATTTCAGTATAAGGATTTGAGGAGTTTCTTAAATGCAACCTGTGTGTATCAAGAGACTTTATGTTTTCCTTTTATTATTTTCTTATCCAATTATTTTTTCGGTTTTATATTGTTCTTGCTTTGCTGTATTTGCAATAGCAAGCTAGCTTTAAAAGTTTAAGGTCCTGCCCTCGCTTCAGAGCTTTCTGTAAAGCCACACCTCCTCCAACACATAAATGCATATTTGACAGGCAAGTAGGACATCCTATCATTGACGTGGACAGATTATTGATCCATTGACATGGACAGAATGCAATGATTGGACGAATATTTTATGGTCCTATGCTTTCCTTACATAAATATATTTGCCCCACTTTACTTAGTGATCACTATAAGGGTGTGAAGAGACTTTCAACCAATAGAACAGAAAATATTTTTAGAAAAAAATGCATTTAAATCTAACATACACAGTTCATCATTTAACACATCATTTAAGTTCTCCTTAAATGAAACTACAATGTAAGTACAATAAAACTCGTGTCACTACTTTGGTATTTGTGTGTTTCACCTTTACCACACACTGAACCTGTTAAACAACATACTAAAACAGTCCTACTCTCTGACTATTTTAATCTCCCCATTTTAATCTACTTTTGATTTTTTTATGACATCTTTGTGTTGACGATTTGATTCTCCTCATAGACTGTTTCGTATCTAATGCTCTTCTTCAGAAGTTGAGTAACCTGAGATTGATCTTCATCTCTGTTATTAAAACATGATATCTCCATGTGAGAAAAGCACACAGCCAGCAGGACAGCCAGCAACAGTGACTAGACGCAGTTTTCTGCATTGATCAGCACACTGATTACACATCTATAGTTGCATTTTGTCTGTGATGGAGAGACATTCATCTGTTTCTTCTGTGTTTAGTTTAAGAGAGAATATGTAGCGTTGAATATGAATAGCTGTATGTATATTTAGTACATTTCTCCTGCTTCTATAATTACTCACATTCTTATGTTAAGATAATCACACATATATTAATAGCATCACAGAGATCTGCATCAGGGAATTTGAGTAAAATATGTTTGTTTGTGATTGCTTTGGCACTTAACAGACAATAAAACAAATTTTAGACAATTTTATATTACAGCTAGCCATAAGCAATCCACACAAATAAAGCGAAGTTACATGTTTTTGTCAGATATGGTGACCCATAACTGAAATGTGACCTCTGCATTTAACCCATCACTGATGAGGAGTGAACACACACTGCAAGT